>CM022392.1:166478441-166768014 GCA_011833715.1 Carcinoscorpius rotundicauda | reverse complement strand
GTTATACTGAGTTAATGTTGCAACAACAAATCATTAACCGGTAATGCTAACAACAGTCTACTGAGAAGGTGTTATACTGAGTTAATGTTGCAACAACAAATCATTAACCGGTAATGCTAACAACAATCTACTGAGAAGGTGTTATACTGAGTTAATGTTGCAACAACAAATCATTAACCGGTAATGCTAACAACAGTCTACTGAGAAGGTGTTATACTGAGTTAATGTTGCAACAACAAATCATTAACCGGTAATGCTAACAACAATCTACTGAGAAGGTGTTATACTGAGTTAATGTTGCAACAACAAATCATTAACCGGTAATGCTAACAACAATCTACTGAGAAGGTGTTATACTGAGTTAATGTTGCAACAACAAATCATTAACCGGTAATGCTAACAACAATCTACTGAGAAGGTGTTATACTGAGTTAATGTTGCAACAACAAATCATTAACCGGTAATGCTAACAACAATCTACTGAGAAGGTGTTATACTGAGTTAATGTTGCAACAACAAATCATTAACCGGTAATGCTAACAACAGTCTACTGAGAAGGTGTTATACTGAGTTAATGTTGCAACAACAAATCATTAATCGGTAGTGCTAACAACAGATGTTTACTTTATCAACAATGTCCCTGTTCTAAGATAGTTATAAGCGACAAATATGTTTCGTGAACAAAACTCGTGGTGATTAAACGGTAAATCTGGGCTACTTATAACGTGAACTGCAAACGAAACCATATAGCTTATTATCTTATTGTTTACGATATTATAATAACACTTAGCGTTATATGTTATGTTTAATCAGTAAAGCAGACATTATATTTAAATCATAACGTAGAATGTAAAATAGAAAAAGGTGTGAATTTCTATTGGTACATTTTTCTTGTCGTATTAAAAAGTGGGAAGGATAGACGCTGTTTAAATCAATTTTGATTGGCTATTGTTAGTGGAAGAGCTTTGAAGAGATTGATAGGAATGGAGAAGAACCTATAATCAAAGCTTGTGTCGAGTCCTCGTGCTTATAATAGTAGTAGAATTAATAGTATTAAAATAATGTTATTTTTTTTTTGGATGCTTAGAGGTAAGAGGAATACCAGTAAGTTAAAAATAAACGTAGATGTTGCTCGTGCGGTAGGCGGCTCAGAATTATGGACGACGTCGCATCACTTGGACTACTCATCAACAAACGTGCTGCGATGGGAGTCCAAAATTAGAAGGAGCAGAGCCAGTTTTGGTGTGGGGTTAAACCTCCGCTGGCGTATAAACCAGTCAAGTTAGTTTCTGCACTCTGTCCACCACGAGGAATTGACCCTGGATTTTAGCATTTGAGGTAAGCCCCTAACTTAGTGCTGACCCACCGTGAGATGTCAAGGGCTAAGAGTTTATATACGTTTTCTTTTTAACTCTGTTAAATATCCGTATATCGACTTCCTTTTGAATTTTTTTACTGTACTCTAACTTGTTTGTTTTTGAATTTCGAGCAAGGATACACGAGGGCTATCTGTGCTAGCCGTCCCTGATTTAGCAGTGTAAGACTAGAGAGAAGGCAGCTAGTCATCACCACCCACTGCCGACTCTTGTACTACTCTTTTATAACGAATAGTGGGATTGACGGTGAAATTATAACGCCCCCACGGCTGAAAGGGCGAGCGTGTGCGATACGACGTGGATTTACTCCTGCAAATATTAAAATAAAAGAAAGTGTAATTTGTAATCCCTTACCACTCACAATTCTCCGGTAATATTTCAGGAAGTATACTACACGTATAGTCACAAAACCACACAGCATCATTATACCAGCCCACGTGGGTATCGAGCCTGCATTATAGCGTAATAAGCCCCCTCAGACATGTTGCTGAGACTATCGATCGTTATGAACAAAATCCCGTTGGCCACTACGACTGGACGTAAATAAAACTGGTATAATAATAAATTTGCATTCACTACTGTCCGTCCCTCGCTGATACAACGGCTAGTCTACAAATTTACAAGATTTAAGTCAGGGGTTCGATTTCTCTCAGTATACTCAGCAGATAACTGGATGTGGCTTTGCTTTAAAAACACACACACACTTTACTTTCCATATGTTTGAATTAACGCGTAGATATTACAACGGACACTCCGATTATAACAAATACTTTTCCCTTGCAGCCGTATTGTTGTTAATACACATTGTTCAACTCGTTTGGGTGTTCTTGTCGCGCAAAGCTACACAAGTGTCAGTTGAACTCTTGTGTTACTTTGTCTGATCAAATACTTCCGAAGTTCCGGCCTGTCCCGGTAGTTAAGCCACTCGACTCGTAATCTGAGGGTCACGGGTTCGAATCTCCATCACACCAAACATGCTTGCCCATTCAGTCGTGGGGGCGTTATAACGTGACAATCGAGCCAATTATTTTTTGGTAAAAGAGTAGTCCAAGAGATGGCGGTGGGTGGTGATGACTCGCCGCTTTCCCTCTAGTATTACACTGCTAAATTAGGGACGGCTAGCGCAGATAGTCCTAGTGTAGCTTTGCGCGACATTAAAAAAACAAACCGTATAACTCAAACACGAACCACTAATTCGTTGTACAACGTGTCGCTTTCCTCCTGTTCTCTCTGCGATGACGTATTTCACTAATGATACAATGAATATTTATCTGAAATTAGTCATTGCTTGTTGATGTTAACCCTGTACTATTACTAGTGTATGTTAAACAGTAACGTCTCTCTAGCTAAACATTTCGCATGTGGTCACAACCCTAACCACGCCTGTTCCCAGCCTATCATAAACTATTCCTTGAACAAACGAACAAAAACAGACAGACAAAATTTGTAATATACAAAAACTAATCAAAAGTATTGCTAGAATTGGTGACGTGTTAATTATCTTAGAATTATGTTTTCATATTTGAATGTTGAGTTTGAGTTTCCGTGAAGAATCGAAATCAAAACTGGTATTTAGGTCATCATTACTAGGAAATAACTTTATCAGGTCCGTATTTTGTTTATGTTAGTCTGCGTATTTTTATCATGAATTGCAGCTATCGAATCATCTGTGGAATTACTTCTGTTGCTTTAAAATATTTATTAAATACTTTATTTATTATACCTGCGAACAATTTCTGTATATATAATGATAGATATAGTTGTGTTTCTATACAGGATGCACTCCGCTAGTACAGCGGTATGTTTCCGGATTTACACCTCTACAAACAGGGGTTCGATTCCCCTCGGTGGGCTCAGCAGATAGCCCGATGTGGCTTTGCTACAAGAAAAACACGCACAAACATTCTCTGTAAAGAATATAATGTTTTGATACCCCATCTCTCTACAGGAAATATATTGACGAAAAACTCCATTTATTAATCGTCTCTCCGGAAATTGACATCAGAACTGGTCACTGTCATTAGCAGTGTCATGACGTCAGGTCATCCTGAAACAAGTGCTTTCTGTGTAATGAAATGTGTTTAGTTTCAACATTTAATTAAAACTAGCAGAACTTTCCGGTGCGATGTATGAACCTTTCTGTCCAAGTTTAGCCTAATTCGGATTGGACTAACAAAAAACCGAATCGTTAACTTTATCCAGTTCACTCCGTAACAGTAGTAGCTGTTCGAACAGTGTGGTAAAATAAATAAAATGGTTTCGTCGCTCTGCCTGTTACGTCTCAGCCAGCCTGATGGTATTGAGGTAGAAAACAGCAGCCAGAATATGGTTGGCATATCTTATATTTCTTATCTACTTTTACTCACATGTTATTTCAATTACTAATACAGATTTCTCACGTTCATGTTGCGGTCACTTACGAACAGCTGGACTAAATTATGGAGATTCTAATTATTGTATACGATGGGTACAGTTAATTGAAAGAAATGCCGTACATTCCATTAGTTAATACACAAGAAACAAATAAACATATTCACCTTATAATTACACATTCCACTAGTTAATACACAAGAAACAAATAAACATATTCACCTTATAATTACACATTCCACTAGTTAATACACAAGAAACAAATAAACATATTCACCTTATAATTACACATTCCACTAGTTAATACACAAGAAACAAATAAACATATTCACCTTATAATTACACATTCCAGTAGTTAATCTGTTTATAAAACAAATTCACACCGTTATTGACCTTTATAGGAGTTAATATATGAAACATTTATTCTGAGATTAAATACATTCTTAATTCATCCATACGAATTATACAAAACAAATGTGTTTATCCGTTAGATAAATAAAGTAGTGTTTAATACAATAATTATATATAAAAGTAATTAATCCGGAAGTGAGGCATGCTAATATTTATCCATAAGTGGTACATAAAACACACGGTATGTATGTTAGAATCCATAATGAAACAAGATATCGTATCCATTGACCCAGAGTATATAAAGAAGCAGTGAAATGTAAATAATTAGGGTAATATAGTACACTTGTCCTTATCACCTGTATTTCACTTGGAATTTTTTTACTGCTACTTTCCACCTTCCTTTCCCATTTTTTGCTCAATAAATTCTTCGGTCGAGCAACAAATAATACTAGTTACCATATAAGGACAATCGTGTTGTGCAACGCTTCGAGGTGTGGACAAATAAATGATCAAACTATAGTTAGGAAATCAAAAAAATAATCAGATAAATATACATGAAAATAAGATCTGATTGTTATAATTTTTTCAAGCATTTTAAAAACTACCCGATAACCCCCCTCTGTCCCCCCTGAACTGTAAGTGCTGACTATGATGTGGCAGAAATAAAGCTAAAAATATGTTCCGTTGCAAAAACATTACGGTACTACAACTGTATACACTTATGGTAGTTTAGGTTTCTCCATATGTACCACCAGATGACTCTGGTTGCTGTTTTTATCGTCTTTAATTGAAATTTATTAAACGGATTTCGCTTGTTTAGCTTCTTTGTGCTTCAGACAGCATAAATATCGTCCAGATATCATCCAAATGTTTAACAGAACAGCACATGTCCTCATGTCTGTTATTATCAACCGATACTGACAAGGTTTTGACAAAACAATAAAGAATAACATTATACATATATCCACCAAGTTTCACCATAATCTCATCATTTTTAACTGAGTTATAGAACAAAAATCAGTCCACAAGTCAACAGATGGGGTTTCTTTTCGTGACTTCGTCATGTCCTTGGGTAACTTCGTTATGGCCTTAGCACTCCAAAAGTTTTTACGTTTGGTCATATTCCAAATATAAAACAACTTTTATCAAAATCCATTTAGTCGTTTTCGGCAATTCTTGCAAACAAACAAACATACAGGAGTGAAAACATAATGAAGGTGGCAGTAATAATAAATAGATGTCTGGAACTCGTTTCAATGTAATCTTGTTTTTTTAAAGTACTTCAACTAAACGCTTCGCGTAATTGGGTGCAATGCTAAAACAACTTCATTGTTGTGCATCTTTGTGCAAAGCAAATGTTAATAACAACTGATGAAAACAAGACACCCACAGTTAGAATACCTAAACATCTCCTCAATACTGACCACGCCTAACTTAATAACCGGTTCTTGTGTTCTTATTTATAATGATTAAAACTTAGTGTTCCATAACTTAAATACCCTCACTAAATTTAGTGTTCCATAAGTTGGAAACCCTCACTAAATGTAGTGTCCCATAAGTTGAAAACCCTCACTAAATGTAGTGTTCCATAAGTTGAAAACCCTCACTGAATGTAGTGTTCCATAAGTTGGATACCCTCACTGAATGTAGTGTTCAATAAGTTGGATACCCTCACTGAATGTTGTGTTCCATAAGTTGAAAACCCTCACTAAATGTAGTGTTCCATAAGTTGAAAACCCTCACTGAATGTAGTGTTCCATAAGTTGGATACCCTCACTGAATGTAGTGTTCCATAAGTTGGAAACCCTCACTGAATGTAGTGTTCCATAAATTGAATACCCTCATGTTGATGATGTAATCCTCTAATTTATATTTAAGTGCTCTTTTCACATATTTTGAAAGATTTTCCACACACATTTCTTTCTAAAGTTTCACACAGACTGAGAAGAGGACCTCTTTTACTTGAAAAAAAATTAATGTGTTAAAATAACAGGATAATGTCATTTGGTTGACGTGTTTGATCAGGATAATGTCATTTGGTTGACGTGTTTGATCAGGATAATGTCATTTGGTTGACGTGTTTGATCAGGATAATGTCATATGGTTGACGTGTTTGATCAGGATAATGTCATTTGGTTGACGTGTTTGATCAGGATAATGTCATATGGTTGACGTGTTTGATCAGGATAATGTCATTTGGTTAACTTGTTTGATCAGGATAATGTCATTTGGTTGACGTGTTTGATCAGGATAATGTCATTTGGTTGACGTGTTTGATCAGGATAATGTCATATGGTTAACGTGTTTGATCAGGATAATGTTATTTGGTTAACGTGTTTGATCAGGATAATGTCATATGGTTGACGTGTTTGATCAGGATAATGTCATTTGGTTGACGTGTTTGATGGTTTTCTATGCCACACATATTGTTAGTTGTTTGCCAACAAGTAACAGATAGCTTTAAAAATATTTCTCACTCAGATAACTAGTTATCCTGACTAGGTAAACAGTAGTACGTGTTAGAGTAAAGTTCACTTGGACTGGATATAACAACTATAGTGTGGTTGACTTTGACTGGATATAACAACTATAGTATGGTTGACTTTGACTGGATATAACAACTATAGTTTGGTTGATGGAGACTGGATATAACAACTATAGTATGGTTGACTTTGACTGGATATAACAATTATAGTTTGGTTGATGGATACTGGATATAACAACTATAGTATGGTTGACTTGGACTGGATATAACAACTATAGTATGGTTGACTTGGACTGGATATAACAACTATAATATGGTTGACTTGAACTGGATATAACAACTATAGTATGGTTGACTTTGACTGGATATAACAACTATAGTATGGTTGACTTGGACTGGATATAACAACTATAGTATGGTTGACTTGGACTGGATATAACAACTATAGTATTGTTGATGGAGACTGGACATAGCAGTTATGGTATGGTTGACTCAGATCGGACATAGCACTTACTGTATATAACCTACTTCTTTATTTTAACTAAAATTGTTATAAAAACTATTTTAATTTTCTTATATTTCACACAAAATGTCAACAAGTTAGTCACTATTTATCAACAAATAAATTATTTTTTTTCACTTTAAAAACATATATTCAGAGAAGGGTTGGGATTTGTTTCATTTATTCTGCTCTGACGAGACAGAATGCCCGTGGGCGAAAAAAAGTCACCTAATCAAACTCAACTGGGAGATAAGACTTGTAAATGTTTTCTTATATTACGTTAAACGTGTGTTTTTTGTATTTTTTGTTTTCTTCTTATGGAAAAAAATGCACTTCTTTATTAAATCTTCAAAATGGAGATTTCTGGGGATCCATAACGTGTTTTCAAATGTTATGAAATATTCCTTTGATGTTTGAAGTGGAAAGGAGATTCCTGGAGCATGCGAATGTCAGGATTGGTCCAAACGAAGTGCGGTGAATATTAGCATCTCAACGAATACATCAATACGTTACTTTTAGGTTTAAAACAGTACTCTCTTGTCTCACTTTTCATTTGTAACGTATCATAATTTATTTCGAAGAAACCTCTGACTCAAATGTCACGTATTACGATTTCAAATAGCCGGAAATTTGAATATGAATTTATAAGTTCACTGAATGTCCATGTATATCACATTTATTATGTTGTCCAACAAGACTGACCCATACAATTTTCTTCCTTAACACAGATATACAACAATACAATTTTTATAACAGTTAATACCGATATTGCAAATAATGATTTATATACAAGTTTTATAAACAATATTGAGTCTTCTATCTGATCTGTTACTGAATATTTTATCGACGATTCACAATGAGCGAATTAATTCTATGTTGATACACAGGTACATTTCACTCGCCTCTCGCGGTTTACAAGTTGCCTTTTCTCCAACGAAGATATCTAATATTCTCCTAAAATACCAGCGTCTGAAGTTAATTCTCTGAAATTGAACGGTTGATAATTTCGAAGTCCATAAACGATCCTGGTCAAATAACTGTAGTTTTTCAATTAATAAGCTTTAACCATAAGTATAGTTTCCGAGGTTTATTGTTTAATAACTGTAGCAATCCAACAATATTAAGCAGTCTCTTGGCATCTAGATTTATAAACTTTTAGAATGGCGTTCTCGAAAGTTCAGTTGGCAACGATGTAAAACATATCAACATTGTTGACTCCTACACTCGAAGATTTTCTACAAATTTAGAAAATAAATAGGACTTTTTTCAATATGAGTATAACAATAAAAAATAAAATACATTTATAAATAAATATACTCAATTAAAACAAAAATTGATAATTAAAAAATATGCATTACTGAATTCATTACAGTGTGTTTACTCCAATTGACATAAATATTACGTACGTTACAAGAGCGATATGAATCATAAACGGTCACTTTCAGTTAAAGACTTTTGTTTAATATTACGCGTACCTATACGTAAATATTTACAAATGTGCTTTCTTTTAAAGAAGTTACATCTGTAATGAATAAAACAGAATTAACATATACATGTTCTTGGAATAGACTAGTTAAGCCTGATAAGAACAAACTAAATATTGTGGAGGGTTACTTAGAATTTATATGATGGACGTTATTATTTGTTATTAAGCACAAATGGCTATCTGTGCTATGCTCTCCACAGGTATCAAAACCCGATTTCTAGTGGTATAAGTGTGCATACATGCTGCTGTGCCACTAGGGGAGGGAATCATTTTGTGAAGGGCCAGTACAAGTTTTACACATTTCGAACCTTAATTTGGAGACAGTCTTACTTCCTGAACAGTTAACAACCAGGAGACGCAATTAACTCTTAAGTTTTGATCAATACATGTTGCTATCGCCCTCTTGTAGGGGGTTTTCAAACTATCGGCAATTGTATTTGTAATTTTATGAATATTATTGAACGACCAGCTTAAATTTTTAAACGTATTTCGCTGAAAAATTATATACATATATCGTATGTTTATTTCTTTCAACCGTCACTGTTTCTTTGAGAATTTTCATTTCTTTTAATTTATGGCTTAACTTCTCGTAGCATCAGATATTAAAATATTGCCCCTATATATTGGCACAGTGTCATATCTGCAAACTGGCAAAGCTATCACTCGCGTTTCCATGCACGTGGGTAGAGCACAGATAGCCCACCGTGTACAACGGGCGCTGTACAAGTAACTCTCAAACCCCAGTGTTCGGTTTAAAAGGAATAATCAAAAAGCTGGTAGAGGGTGCTGTTGACTAGCTGCTTTCTCTCTTGTTTATAAACTCAAAGTAACATCAACTGTACCCATACAGGGTTTTTTATCTGTATAGCTGCATAAAAATTCTAAAGAAAAAAACTAAGCTATTAAAAAATAATTCGACTTTACCTACATGGTATGATTGAAATAAATTTACAAATAACTTTTACCTTAGTCACTCGCATAATTTAAATCCAATAAGCCTAGAATTAATTTTGGTTGTATCCATAAGGAAAAACCCCAAACAGGTCTTTACGTAAAATATAAAATTAAGTAGGCCTATGATCAGGGATCTATTAACGCATAGGCACACGAGGCACGTGCCTGGAGCGGCAGATTATAGGGGGCGGCAAATTTTGACCAAAAAAAGAAAAAGAATGAACACCATTTTAAAATGTAGTCCCTGGTTATTAATTCCCCCTGCCATTTATGCCGCCCCAATAGCCTCTTGAATCATAAAACTCATTATCTGCCGGACGAATATATGGTTCACCAACATATTTACAATATAATCGACAATATAGATAATAACGTGGTAAGCGATATTGGTGCCAAAATGTAGAGTTCGTTATGCTTTTACTTATTTCTCCGTCACCCAATATCTTACTGTAAGTTATATCGTGTTGTCAGTGTCCAAACCTCCACAAGAAGCACAATTCTTGTGAGGGCGAGGGTCACTGGGGTCAAACGGCTCACGGATCTCTGTGAGGTTCTCGCGGCTGCCATAAATAGCTCGATCCCACGAAAGTGACTCAGATCCTGATGATCTGAGATGTGAAAGTAACAAATTCACTGTCAATACTCAATATACGATCAGTGAATTCTAGTGATATCGTCATGAGTAACATACGCCGAAAATTGAGTGGAGCAGCTTATAGGAAGATAGCAAAGTTAAAAAATGAAAACACACGTGATGTTTTGGATAAGACACCGACGATGGAGGCCTTTTTTGCTAAACAGCCTACTAGCGATGATGTTCAAACCAACAGCGATGGAGGGAATACACATGACGGGCCTAGCAGTAGCAGTTTTGAACAATCTGAACGACCCGAACATATCGAACTGCAGCTTGAACAAGTGACGTCATCAGCAGCAGGCCTAGTAAGATCTGCCGGTTGCGTGCCTGAAACGTCAATGGTTCCAGCAAGTTTTTCAGACAAAGTAAGTTCAGATCCAGCAGAGTGGATAATAGATGATTACACAAAAGATTATATTGCCACACATGCCATCCTTCAAAACGATGACTCGGATTTCAAGAACTCTGTGAAAAAGGACGGGGAGAAAATCAGATCTGTAACCAAAGGCATGTTTGAAAGAAAACTGCAAAATGGCGAAAAAGGTAAGCGGACATATTTGGTTTATTCAGAGAGCAAAGGTAGACTGTTTTGTGCTCCTTGTCGTTTATTTGATTTTGGAAAAAAATCCAAACTGGCTGACGAAGGCTTTGATGACTGGAAAAATGCTACTGTCCGGCTGAATGAGCATGAAAACTCTCCTGAGCAGCGGTCTTCAGTTTTATTTCTAGTAGCAAGGGGCAACATGTTGGGACGTGTAGATCTCCAGATGGCCATACAGCTGCACGACGAAATCAAATACTGGAGAAATGTACTCACTCGTGTGGTAGCTGTAGCGAAAAGATTGGCTTCACGTGGGCTTCCGTTCAGAGGTCGGGATGATAAGTTTGGCTCAGTACACAACGGCAATATTATTATGTCGTTAGAACTAGTTGCGGAGTTTGACCCCTTCCTCACTGATCACATTCACCGATATGGCAATGCTGGCAAAGGGATCCACGTCTTACCTGTCTTTCAGTACTTGCGATGAATTCATCCAGCTTATGGCAGACCTTGTTCTAAAGAACATTTTAAAGGACGTCAAAACTGCAAAATATTTCTCAATCAGCGTGGACTCGACGCCAGATATATCCCATGTTGACCAGTTGGCATTCATCATCAGGTACGTGAACAGTGATGGTTCACCAATGGAACGTTTCCTGACTTTTATACCCAATCCGGGCCACAAAGCTGAACAGCTGGCAGAAGTTGTACTTAGCCTGCTTCAGTCATATGAGCTTGACATTTCTGAATGTCGTAGACAGTCTTACGACAAAAACTCAGTGACACTCGGTGATCCGCTCGTGAAGATGCTTGTCAAAGCCTCTACAGAAACTGGCAACAAGTGTTTGATGCCCTCACCACCATGGAGGGAAATGCTACGGAAAAACCAGCCGCTAGGAATGATGCCGCTGGACTTCTTTCCAAATTAGGAACGCAAGAAAGAGCTATTTTGTCCACAGTTTGGGGAACAATACTGGAAAGATTCAATGCTACCAGTAAAAAGTTGCAAAGTACTGATATGGACATCGGACTTGTAGTCGAGCTTTATGCTTTCTTGCTGCAGTTTGTGAAAGATTCAAGAGAACTGTTCGATCATTTTGAAGACAAGGCGATGTTGAAGTCCAGCATGAAGACGTACGAAATTAAGTGAAAAAGGAAGCAAAAATTTTCAGATGGTGACACCCAGGCAGTGGAAGAAGGCAGAGAGGCATTAAGAGTAAATGTTTTCAATGTGATCATTGACAGACTTTGCTCAGAACTACAGCGAAGACAAACCGCTTATGTAGAAATCCACGCAAGGTTTGGATATTTGTTCACGATAAATCTTGAACCCACTGATGTCATCAGTCAAGCTGGAACACTGTTGAAACTCTACCCCAATGATTTGGAAGTGAGCTTCGTAGATGAATGTCTACACTTCCGCGCACATCTTGTGAGTATGAAAGTGCAAAATGATGACTCTTCTGCGTTAGCAGTATACAGAAATCTGCGAGCTAAAGGACTTCAAACTGTATATCCAAACCTGGATATTGCTATGCGCCTGTTTCTGTGCATTCCAGCAACTAATTGTACATCAGAGAGATCTTTCTCGGCTCTCAAACGTGTGAAAAATTACTTGAGATCAAGAATGGCAGAAGATAAACTAAATGCCCTGTCACTCCTCGCCATTGAAAGTGATATTGTTTGTAGAATAAACTATGACGATGCAAATAAACATGTTTTCGGAACAGAAGGCCAGGAGAAAGCCTGTATATTCAGCCGCAGAATAATATTTAGTGATAATTGATTTTGATGTTTCATTTTTTTTTGTGTTCAAAAATAAACGTTGTGTTGATTTTGAATGATAACAACTGTGTTTGTCTGTTGTTGTGATGGTGATGCTTGGTGCAAGTTGTGGCACGGAGGGGGGGGCAAAAGTATCAACCTAACCTTGTGCCTAGGGGCGCCGAAATCCTAAATACGTCTCTGCCTATGATGGTTTTTTATAATTGTTTGTTTTAGAATTTCGTGCAAAGCTTTTTAAAGGCTATCTGCGCTAACCGTCCCCAATTTAGCAGCGTAAGACTAGGAGGAAGGCAGCTAGTCATCACCACTCACCATCAACTCTTGGGCTACACTTTTAGCAACGAATAGTGGAATTGACCGTAGAATTATAACAACCCCAGAGCGGAAAAGGCGAGCATGCCGGACCAGTTTTATATAAATCAGGTCATACGGAATGAGTCAATTTGCATACATTTGTGAATTAGCTATAATTTGACTACATTTCCTGATAGCGACGTATTCAGCCCTAAATTCTTCGTTCTAAATCAAATTTAATGGTTATTGATCCAAAGAAATATTTTAAAACATCAGTTTTTTCGGACTAAAAACCAGCCCAAAGTTTTAGTAGTAGGTCAATGGAAAGTGTCATTACCTTGCATTACTGGATTTTATAAATTGGACCTACAATCTAGAGTTTGATTTATGAACTGGTAGTTCCGGGTTAGGTTGCTCTGAATTGTGTTTGAGCTATTTTGAAAACAACTGAAACTTCGACATTTTTACATGTACTCGAACAATTTAAAAGTCCGGCAAATCCAGGTGGTTAGAGCGATCGAATCGAAATCTGAGGTTCGCGGGTTCGAATACCTGTCACACCAAACACGCTCACCCTTTCAGCCACAAGGAATTATAATATTTCGATCAATTCCACCATTAGTTGGTAATAGAGTAGCCCACGAGTTGGCGGTGGGTAGTGAGGACTAGTTGCCTTCCCTCTCGTCTAACACTGCCAAAATAGGGACAGCTAGAACAGATAACTCTCGTGTAGCTTTCCACGAAACAAACAAACATTATTCATTCTCTTCTTCAAGATGAAGATAAAGGTTAAAATGTTAAAAAGGTTAGATGCACTACATTTCCATATTGTGGGTAAAAATACATAACTAATGTGTGTTTTGATGTAAGACATTCTGATACAACAGCAAGACAAGAGACTGGATACACAGTTTATCATTCTATGCACATCAATAGGACAAGAGACTGGATACACAGTCTGTCATTCTATACACATCAATAGGACAAGAGACTGGATACACCGTCTATCATTCTATACACATCAATAGGACAAGAGACTGGATACACCGTCTATCATTCTATACACATCAATAGAACAAGAGACTGGATACACAGTCTGTCATTCTATACACATCAATAGGACAAGAGACTGGATACACAGTTTATCATTCTATGCACATCAATAGAACAAGAGACTGGATTCACAGTCTGTCATTCTATACACATCAATAGGACAAGAGACTGGATACACAGTTTATCATTCTATGCACATCAATAGGACAAGAGACTGGATACACAGTTTATCATTCTATGCACATAAATAGGACAAGAGACTGGATACACCGTCTATCATTCTATACACATCAATAGGACAAGAGACTGGATACACAGTTTATCATTCTATACACATCAATAGAACAAGAGACTGGATACACAGTCTGTCATTCTATACACATCAATAGTACAAGAGACTGGATACACAGTCTGTCATTCTATACACATCAATAGGACAAGAGACTGGATACACAGTTTATCATTCTATACACATCAATAGAACAAGAGACTGGATACACAGTCTGTCATTCTATACACATCAATAGGACAAGAGACTGGATACACAGTTTATCATTCTATGCACATCAATAGAACAAGAGACTGGATTCACAGTCTGTCATTCTATACACATCAATAGCACAAGAGACTGGATACACAGTTTATCATTCTATGCACATCAATAGGACAAGAGACTGGATACACAGTTTATCATTCTATGCACATCAATAGGACAAGAGACTGGATACACCGTCTATCATTCTATACACATCAATAGGACAAGAGACTGGATACACAGTTTATCATTCTATACACATCAATAGGACAAGAGACTGGATACACAGTTTATCATTCTATACACATCAATAGGACAAGAGACTGGATACACAGTTTATCATTCTATGCACATCAATAGTACAAGAGACTGGATACACAGTCTGTCATTCTATACACATCAATAGGACAAGAGACTGGATACACAGTTTATCATTCTATACACATCAATAGGACAAGAGACTGGATACGCAGTTTATCATTCTATACACATCAATAGAACAAGAGACTGGATACACAGTTTATCATTCTATACACATCAATAGAACAAGAAACTGAATACACAGTTTATCATTCTATACACATCAATAGAACAAGAGACTGGATACACAGTCTGTCATTCTATACACATCAATAGGACAAGAGACTGGATACACAGTCTGTCATTCTATACACATCAATAGGACAAGAGACTGGATACACAGTTTATCATTCTATACACATCAATAGGACAAGAGACTGGATACGCAGTTTATCATTCTATACACATCAATAGGACAAGAGACTGGATACACAGTTTATCATTCTGTACACATCAATAGGACAAGAGACTGGATACACAATTTATCATTCTATACACATCAATAGGACAAGAGACTGGATACACAGTCTATCATTGTACACACATTCTTATACAACAGTAAGAGAAAAATGTAATAACTGATTGAATGTTAAGTTTATTTTAGTTAAGAAAATAAACTCTCTCGTGAAAAGTATACCTATATTTTTCATAAATAAGTTACTACTTTTATTTCAGTAGGTTTCCTTTCCAAATGACGGAAATATATGCAAGCACTAATTAGAGGTCACAATTTTTAAATTTTCCCGACCAACTATTGTCGTTATTACTAACCACTTGCTTGTGATGGATTTGAAGAAACTTTGAAATGTTTTTGAATGTAACATTCATTTATACGAGATTTACTATTTATTACCAAGAAGATTTCTTATCTTCATCCTCCAGCAGAAAAACAAAGTTGTCGAGGTAACCGTTTACAGATTCCTCCGATAAAAAATAAGTGACTAAAATCTGTGAGCTCGTGTACTAACTAGGAGTAGTAAGTGTGAGTCGTATTTTGTCCATTTCATTTTGACTTTTTTTTATGTTTTATCCAGCTGTTTGTGACAGACGTTTACCAGGATCCACAATGAACTAAAGCTCCACAAAGTAGATATACTCCCCTGCACCAAATGTATATATCGCTAAACCTAAAACTCCGGTTCATTCTTCTCAAATTTGTCAGGTGTCCTAGACGTGTCGCGCGCTAGATATAAATCCACGTGGTTGGAAGCTTGGAGTAATCGGTTTTCGTTCTGATGCTTTCCCACACATATCTGTGTTTGAACTTTTCATGTGCACCGAAATATATATATATATATATGTAATAATTGAATTGAAAACAGCAATTTCCTTTAAAGTAAAGAAAAAAATTCTAAAGAGCTTATCTTGTTAGGCTGTAGATTCCATACAGCAGGTGGCGTTAACAGTGTGATATCGGGTATGCTTTACACTCTAAACTTTGAATTAGTGTTTTTAGACTGTCTGTTTGTTTTGAAGTTAAGCACAAAGCTACACAATGGGCTATCTGTGCTCTGCTCAACGCGTGTATCGAAACGCGGTTTTTAAGCGGTATAAATCCCCAAACATACAGTTCTGCTACTGGGAGCTAGGCTATCTGAGTATGATTAATACAAAATAACGATAATGATAATCTGTTAGTAAGTACAATTATAATCACTAGCCGGTTACCCGTGACGCCAGTGGTTAAAACCGCGTGTGACGCGTTCATGACGTCGTATCTGTACCCTGAGAATGGAGAAAAATAAAGGTTTCAGTGACAGGAAACGAAGGCGAAACTAAAAAATCATCATCCCATTGCAAATCCATATCCAGATAAGATAAAAATTTCGTGAAGTTTGGGTTTCACATCGCGTTTTTAAAAAGTATTTCCAGTATCATATAACCAACAGTTCCATTACGGTATCATGCTTTTTCATCTTGTAAACGGTGTTTACACCATAACAGCTGATCTTGTAACATATGGCTTACATAAGTAGCGTTTCGACCACTACTTTATTTATTGTATTTTTGTCGGTATGAAGAGCTCTGGACTGAGTGAAATGCGTCGTCAGCGATGGATAGGGTAAATAAAGTGTGGTTGGAATGCTATTATTATACATTATTTTCATTTTTACTACTCCTTAAAACACTGGAAAAAAAACACTTTATTTTAGAAACATAATAGGCCTAGTACTGATGTCTTTTGAGAAATACAATTGTGAACAAAACGGTTTTATTTCTTCGACAACAAGCCCCAGGTAACAAATGATAGGTCATAACTTCACAAGAAATTGTATCATTAGAAATTATACTCATTAATTTTCTAGTACATTATTTGTCTTATATATCTATTACTTCGTTGAAAACACACAAACATTACAGCTTTAGAGTAACTGTTTGTTTGAAGTTAAGCACAAAGCTTCAATTTAGGCTATCTGTGCCTTGCCCACCACGAATATCGAAACCTGGGTAATAGCGTCATAACTCCGCTTATATGGCGCTGTCCCACTAGGGGTTGCTGTTGTTGTTGTTGTTTTGAATTAAGCACAAAGCTACACAATGGGCTATCTGTGCTCTGCCCACCACGGGTATCGAAACCCGGATTTTAGCGTGTAAGTCCGCAGACATACCGCTGAGCCACTGGGGGGCACTAGGGGTCGAGGTAACTAACTGATTGAAAAATTCAATCAGCGACTTTGTCTAGTCTTGTTTGATACGCATTTTATATCGTTCGTGTCGTTTACTAAGCCTTCAAAAACAGACAGCCCATTGCGTAGCTCTATGCTTAAGAACAAAGAAACAAACAAATCTGGTTGAAATGCTCAAAGGCGAAAGACTTTCGACACGTCGTCCTTTACACTTATGTTTCTACAACAGGCAATTGCTGTCCGTTTAACTCGGTTTCATTTCGAGTGTGGTGCCTAAACAATCTATCAAAAACAACAAATAAAAGTTATTTTAATGAACAAAGAAAACTAAATATCATGCTAATAAATTTTTAAATCATATTAGAAAATACTTATCTGCCTGTTTGTTTATTATGTAAAATATAAGAAATTATGCATATGAATAAATATACGTATGCGTCCAAATTTATTAAATTTTTAACGCGTAAAAAGTAGAAGAGATTTACGATGAATTTCATTCATTTAAAACTGCAATATGTGTCATCTATCGGCTAATTTGGCAACTAAGAGTTTGTAAAGTGTAATAAATCCTAAAATTATGAATCGATCGATGAGAAATTACCATCTTTTGGTGTCGACTTTAAACAAGATAAAAACTATTCGACCAGATTTTCACATAAAACTTTGCATAAGTTTGTCCTTTAGTTTGTACTTTCGACAAATACAATAAAAGTTTCAAAATACTGTTCATGAAAAGTGCTGATGGAAAGTCTTTCCAAAACATTAATGAGGACAATTTCATTTTGATCGTTATTTCAATCGTAAAAATGGTTGTAAACGCTTCCATGACATCTATGATACCATACAAATTTGAGAAGGAACAATAAATGTTACACAACCATTTTTTGTTATTGTTATAGGTTAAAATTTGACAAATCATATCTAAGTTTGTATTTGATCACTGAATGGTCTAAGCCAATGAAAGTGGCTTCAGTGAAAAGAACAAAGTATCTAATCATTAACATCTCTCCCGTTCGTTATTTTCTAGTCTTTTTGTGATTAGATGATTGTATTCTAACGTCATTAGATGATTGAATTCTAACTTGATTGGATTATTGAATTCTAACGTTTTCAAATTTCCTATTCCATCCCTGTACATTCAACATTAACTTCGTCATAATATGCAATTTTCACACTTTGCAATGTTGCACTTGCAACTTACACTAGAGTAAATTTAGTTTTTGGATATTTTCCCATTAAATTTTCACTAGATTAATACTGAAAATAGGTCTTTTTGCGGATTAATCACTTTAGGGAAGACAATAGGCTTTCATGAAAATATTTACCCAAATTGAAAAGAACTTATTTTCAAATCTAAATTTATCTGAAAACGACTAATCGATGAGCACAAAAACTCATTGTTCAAAAATAGTAATTCTAAGTTATTGTTGAAAAGTTGAAATTCTAAGTTATTGTTGAAAAGAAGTTTTATTGCATTTTTCGTTTGCTATATATTATTGTGAAGGTTAAATTAGCCACTAATTTCTGTACGATCAAAGCCTAGTTTTAGGGTTACATATATACTTATATATTAAGTGAATGGAAACAACATACTTCTGTATTAAACAAAAGTATCAACGTAGTATTTCAAGCTTACCGCTTTAAAAATATTTATTTCAATTACATTTAGTCGTTCCCTTAGCCTCTGAGCGCGTCATGGCCAGGTGAGTTAATGAGCGTGTCACGGCCAGGTGAGTTAAGGCGTTCGACTCGTAATTTGCAGGTCACGGGTTCGCATCCGCGTCGCGCCAAACATGCTCGCCCTTTCAGCCGTGGGGGTCGGTATAATGTGACGGTAAACCCCACTATTTGTTGGTAAAAGAGTAGCCCAAGAGTTGACGGTGGGTGGTGATGACTAGCTGCCTTCCCTCTAGTCTCACACTGGTAAATTAGAGCCGGCTAGCACAGATAGCCCTCGTGTAGCTTTGCGCGAAATTCAGAGACAAACAAACCTTAACCTCTTCCTTCCTGGGAAAGAAAAAATGTGCACTCGATATACTTAAGCCTAAATGTTGAACTTAAAAGTATGAAAAATTATATAAGAACTATTAATTGGGTCATTTTACGGATTATTAGATTCAAGAGTGCGCTCTGTAACTTCTAGTGACCCACATTTTCTCGTACCCTGGTTCATGACACCAAATGACATTTACCACAACCTTCTCAGTTGAAAATAGTTGAATCTTGATCACATATGCTTTCAGTTACTTTTACAAAGCCATTCAACCATGTCGAACACCGACGGTTGACAGACATTTCTTCCTATTGATTCTCACGTTTTATATGCTAGTCTGTTGATTTTCAGATTAAATGTCGTGAAACTTAATTTTGCCTTTCACGCAGACAGTGGCATAATCAGTTATTTCGTTTTGTTTTAAATACGTAAATGTTGGAAATGTTGTCGCGTGGGTGTAGGATATCTAGAAACGAAGCTAATCAGTTTGTTTTGTTTTTTTTATAGCAAAGCCACATTAGACTCTCTTCTGAGTTCACCGAAAGGAATCGAACCCCTAATTTTAGAGTTGTAAATCCGATGATTTACTAATCAGTGTAGGATGTCTGATGGTCTATGCCCTCCAGTAGTTTAGCAATAAGCCTGAGAGCTCACACTAATAAGAACCAGAATTCGATATTTGTGGTCGGCACGATATAGATAGCCTTTGTTTGTTTGTTTTGGAAATTCGCACAAAGCTACTCGAGGGCTATCTGTGCTAGCCGTCCCTAATTTTGAAGTGTAAGACTAGAGGGAAGGCAGCTAGTCATCACCACCCACCGCCAACTCTTGGGCTACTCTTTTACCAACGAATAGTGGGATTGACCGTCACATTATACACCCCCACGGCTGGGAGGGCGAGTATGTTTAGCCCGAAGCGGGCGTATAGATAGCCCATAATGTAGCTTCGCTCTTGATAACAAACAGATTTATGGTCTATAAAGAAACAACCCAGTATAGATACATTTTTTAAACTCTGTAGATTAATGCCCCCCCCCAGTAGCTCAGCGGTGTGTCTGCGGACTTACACGCTAAAATCCATGTTTCGATACCCGTGGTGGGTACAGCACAGATATCCCATTGTGTAGCTTTGTGTTTAATTCCAAACAGCAACAACTGTAGATTAATACAGAAGTTTTGGAACATTTTGAGTAATTGCTCTAGTTTTATTTACAAAATGCCACAAAATTATTTAAATTCAGTGTAACAGTAACTTTAAAAATCTATGAATTTGGTTACTAGGAACGCAGCCCAGAAGTATTTTGCTTTTTTAATTTTATTTCTTTTTGAATTTTCACGTAAAGCTACACGAGAGCTATCTGCGCTAGCCGTCCCTAATTTAGTAATGTAACAATAAAGGGAAGGAAGCTAGTCATTACTACCTATCGTTAGCTCTTGGTCTACTCTTTCACTAACGAATAGTGGGATTCACTGTAACATACAACAGCCCTACGGCTGAAAGGCGATCATGTTTGGTGTGACGGAGATTAGAACCCGCGACCCTCAAGATACGAGCCGAGTGCCTTAACCACCTGGCCATGCAGGGCATTTTTATTTATTTATTGGGTTGAATTTCGTCAATGCAAAATAAGACAACGTGGGCGTACTCTCATTACTTCTAGTATCGAACCCCAGTTTTTGTTTGTTTGTTTTGGAATTTCGCACAAAGCTACACGAGGGCTATTATACTAGCCGTCCCTAATTTAGTAGTGTAAGACTATATGGAAGGCAGCTAGTCATCACCACCCACCGCCATCTCTTGGGATACTCTTTTACCAACGAATAGTGGGATTAACCCTAACATTATAACGCCCCTACGGCTGAAAGGACCATCATGTTTGGCGCGACCGGGATACGAAACCGCGACCCTCACATTACAAGTCGCACGCCTTAACACGCTTGGCCATGGCAGGCTTTCCGAGTTTTTAGCGTCGTAACTATGTAAACTTACAGTTTAGCTTGGAGTGTTTATTTATTTATTTTAACTTTGTAATAAAAAAATGTCACCAAAGCTCAGACATTTTGTGTTTTTGAACTAACGTTTCCTTGAGAGAAAAATAAATTCTCCAATAAAAAATATCTCAATAAATGTTATACCAAAAGTTATACACATGTATAGAACTACGTTCCTGTAGCTTGGCTCTGAAACTCGCGTTGAAATCACTGCTATCGACACAACGTAGATTGTGCACCTTTTCGCTGTAAACAAATATACAGAACTCTTAAATTACTATTTCTACTTGAAAACTAAAGACTTGCTCTCTTTTTTCAATAATTCAAAAAAGTTAAAATTAGTTAATAATAATTTGTGTTGAATGTGTATTATTAAATAATGTCTGAAAAAGAACAACCAATAACCACTGTTTCTACTTTTAAACTACAGCCACGATGTAATGATTACGAACAATATGATCTTTCTAACAATATGTCTTATTACGAATATTTTTTTCGGGTGCAAACCAAAGTTACTCACGTCTTAATTTCGCAACTGAACTGTTTAGTTATTTTCTTGAACACCTAATATGAGTTATCAGTAACAAACAAGATGTTAAAATCAGATAAAGAGAATTGCTTGTTACCTTAACCATCGTTTTTATATTGTTTAACCCTTTTTTATTTTAATGTGAGTCTGAGAAATATGGCAAACATTTTTATTAATTTCATTCTATTTTATTTTCACTAGATGACGCTACTAACGTCATAATTTCATTCACACCTTTGAAACCAACCTGTAAGGATACGAAACGGCGGAAGAGTAAGAAAGTAAGTAATAAGTTTGAAACAACAACTTTTCAGCTTTAACGAAGTATTTTTGACATTATTGAAAAATGTTTTTTGTTTAGAAATAACATGTTGGTTAAAACAGAATAGGTGCCTTAAAGAAGACTTGTTATTGAACTTTAGTAATATTGTTTTTAAGTCATTGATGAAGCACGGTGTTACTACCACTCGTGTTAGTGTTACGTACCGTTTCTAACTGGAAGTAAATCTGTGTATTCAGAGTACAACGCTGCGCCATTAATTTTTCATCATACTGGTATAATACTATCCCAGACATTTTGTTAATTAAAAACGCGACATCTTGGACTAGAACTATAAAATATACTGTTTTTATTGTGAAAGCATACAGTGAAAGTGAAGTTAGCGGGCTGGAAGTACGTTGTCCCTGGCCCCAACTCGTGTGCGATCATGAGCCGGTAAGTTAGTTGTAGGAGCACAGCGTAAGAAACATGACTCAAGTTACTTTAAAGTTAAATTTAAACGTAGTTTAATATAGTAATACAAAATTCTTTGTTATGCGTCTTGTTAAAAAAAATGTGCAAAATTACAAGCTGAACCAGTGAATGGGAATGTTCTAAATAACACGGTTTAAAAGCGATATTAAAGCAATAATATTTGTAATACTAGGCCTAATACTCCAGTAAAATTTATTCATTATTGGTGCCATTGGTGTATTTAACGTCTTAACGTCATTGCAACCGGTACAGCGCACCAACATATTGCGGGCCCTTAAAGTATTATTAAAAAACAAACTAAAAAAACTCATAAGTATCAGTAATTGATAAGTACAAATGATTCCCCGAGTCGTTTGAAATGTTAAACAATGTTTCTGCTGAATATTTGGATTAATATCGAAATAGGAATAAAAATAATATTTTCACGTAATTTTTTTTATAATTTTATGGAAGTTTATTGTGTCGTATTTACAATTATTTTAATTTCAAGCAAAAGTTATAAATGGTTTATTTTATTAATTTGTTTCCTTGTAATTGTTTATCATCTTTACACAAAATTCGATTTTTCGTAAGCCTCTTGAATAAAATAATACTCTAATTTTGTTACATTTTTTGAGAAAATAGTTTTGAAAAACTTCAAAGAATAAAGTTTCCTAATCTGATACGATTAACCCGAAAGTTGAAAAACTAAAGAAAATAATTTATAAGAGAACAAAAAGCAGTTAATAATTCAATGATCGAGTGTGTTGTATGAAACTATTTTGTTTTTCACCATGTCGTTATGGCTCATTTCGCCTAGGCCGCTCATGCTGTCTTACAATCGTGCACCTTGATAGTTTCCATTGCAAAAGGCTCCGTCGTAAGACTACCATGTCCAAAGTGTACCTCTCCTTCCTGCTTCTTTCCATAATCCTTCTTTTGTAGCAGGACAACTGTTTCTCGTTGTTTGTATGAGCAGTCCAATAGCACGGAATCCGTATCCACTGCTTCTGCCTCTATATTTTGTTAGTGAATAGCATTAATACTCAATTTCGATCTGCTTGAGGAATACAAAGGTTGAACGAGTATACTGTGGAATCAACTCGTGTTGCTTTTCCAGACAGGCGGCTTTGTTTGTTGCGTACTTTTGTCTGGACGTTGTATTCCACTAACTTCTTTGTTTGTAGATTTTCACCTGTTACAAAACGCCATAAATAATGCTTACGTACGACTTCTCACAATCTCCTCCTAGGTGTTCCTGGTGTCCCAAATTTGTCTACATTTCTTTGTTTTCCAATACCATTAAGTACAAGGATATCTCCATCTTGGAAACCATAAATGTTCGACCTAAATAAAATTTATGATCTGAGTGTATGAATATTTTGCCCCTGAAGTTTTTTTTCATACCCTTCCCAAATTGGAATGATTTTTCGGTGTCATCACGATAAATACCCATGTCAAAACGTAGTTTTGATAGACGCTATTTCACTGCAACTTTATATGTAGTTTTTAATGTAACCTGCGTATTCCAAATCATTTTAATATAGCATTCTTAACCCTTTATTAAAGATAATTGGAAACTAAAATTAAAAACGTACTTACGATGTTTATTTGTTTTTTAATCAATGTATCGAACAAAATGTTAAAAATTCAAATTAACGTTATGCTCATTATTATTGTATTAACTATTTCATAAGCTTATAACTTTTAAAAGGAAACTAACTTTAAGAATAATTCTACACCTGAGCTTCCAAAACTTAGCCCATTATAAAGACGCTTGTATTTCTGACAACTGAAAATGACCCGGTATGGCCAAGCGTGTTAAGGCGTGCGACTCGTAATCCGAGGGTCGCGGGTTCGCATTCCCGTCGCGCCAAACATGCTCGCCCTTTCAGTCGTGGGAGCCGCTATAACGTGACGGTTAATCCCACTATTCGTTGGTAAAAGAGCAACTCAAGTGTTGGCAGTGGGTGGTGATGACTAGCTGCCTTCCCTCTAATCTTACACTGCTAAATTAGGGACGGCTAGCACAGAGAGCCCTCGAGCAGCTTTGTGCGAAATTCAATAACAAACAAACTGATTACTGAAACAGACAAATGACAAGAAAAACTGTTTAACCCCAATTATATTTTAAATGTGTTAATAGACACCTTTTCCCCCAAAAAAAGGCTAATTCGTAGCCTCTCTTTGAAGCTTAAAGTAAATCACACTTACGTTATTCTTCAGACCAATCTCTTCACCTTGTTTCTACTTTCTAATGCCCTTATTATACTGAGGGACCTAACCAGAGTTGTTCTTAGAAGGCCAAACTTCGTGTAGATATGACCAAAAACCTTGTTGAATTTTTTCATCAAAACTAAACACTAGGCAAACTGGATCACGTTTTTTTACCAATGGATTACTCCAAAACCTTCTTCCACAACACCATTACAGCAATGGCCCTTCTCTTATTTCACAACACCATTACAGCAATAGCCCTTCTCTTATTTCACAACACCATTACAGCAATAGCCCTTCTCTTATTCCACAACACCATTACAGCAATAGCCCTTCTCTTATTCCACAACACCATTACAGCAATGGCCCTTCTCTTATTCCACAACACCATTACAGCAATAGCCCTTCTCTTATTCTACAACACCATTACAGCAATGGCCCTTTTATGAATGAAGTCAGTTCTTTCTGAATTTTGTACACTTCTCAAAGTTAAAACTCAGTCGCCATAATTAGTCCAATTCACTAAAATTCATTTCTTTTGAATTAGTTATCTACATAATCTGCTATTTCCAGATACTTCATAAATGTTTCTTTCTTTTTTTGCAAACTGGAAGAACTCTGCATAGCCAGTTTTCCAGTAATTAGGACGTTGTTGAATCTTTGAAGACATGCTTAACAACAAAGAGATCTATTATGAATTTATGACTGCTGATGTGTGCTGCTTTTAGAAATCCTTTATTATTTGAAGACTCATGATGTGTCCTCCTTTAAGAGATCCATATTATCTGAAGACTCATGATGTATTCTACTTTTAGAGATTTATTATTTGAAGACTCATGATGTGTCCTTTTTTAAGAGATCCATATTATCTGAAGACTCATGATGTATTCTACTTTTAGAGATTTATTATTTGAAGACTCATGATGTGTCCTCCTTTAAGAGATCCATATTATCTGAAGACTCATGATGTATTCTACTTTTAGAGATTTATTAATTGAAGACTCATGATGTGTCCTCCTTTAAGAGATCCATATTATCTGAAGACTCATGATGTATTCTACTTTTAGAGATTTATTATTTGAAGACTCATGATGTGTCCTCCTTTAAGAGATCCATATGATTTGAAGGCTTATGATGTATTCTACTTTTAGAGATTTATTATTTGAAGACTCATGATGTGTCCTCCTTTAAGAGATCCATATGATCTGAAGGCTTATGATGTTTTCTAACTTTTGAAAAGTAAGAAAACTGACTGGGCATCTCATGAGCTTCAGTGTATCCAATATCTTCTGATCTTTCACACCCAAAAGTGGTGGATGGTGTCATCATGTCACTTTCTTATTTAATTCTAAACAGTGTTTCTGCATATCTAGCCTTTTATAAAACATTTGGTAAGATTATGCATGAAAGATAGCAGGCTTCTCAAGGGTCTGTTAGTTAATGTGGTCTTGAATATTTGTTTTGATATTTTGTTGTGTATCATTGTTAACGAGTAAGTGCTAGAAAACTGATGCACATGAAAACAAAGTTGCGGTAGCATATCTTGTGTTCGATAAACACCGGTGTTCTGGAGGAGAGATTCATTTATGCATAGTTGTTGACTCATGTTTGGAATTATATCATAAGTCACAGATTTGTAGAGATATTTAAATGAAGGATTCAGTAATTTGGATCTCAATGAAATCCTCAGTCTTCCACAGTTTTACAATTCTCACACAAATAGCAGTTTGTTTCCAATCCTGTGTATCCAGAGTTCATCTTTAGAACTGTATTTCCTGCAGCAGCTTGTCAAAACTTTTTGAAGTGAAATGTGGAATTCTTTGTTAAATTACAATTTCCCAAACAATACATTTGTTTAGGTTCTAATACAAACTAAAAGACGCATACTTTTCATGACTTCAATTGAGAGAGATCACATTAAACATTTCACACAACAAGAATATTTTTTCTCATCAACTGTCATATAATTAATTAAATTATTCTTATTAACATTTCCATTAACCATCCAGTTTCAATTTTTCATGATGATTCAACTGTTTGTAAACTTAGTTCTTGTAAAATTAGAAACTTTGTTGTATAATAACCGAGTAGTTTTAATATAAACATCAAAACTGGTTACTTTTAAGAAATTAGGCTTACAGTATGGATATGTTTTCATTTTAGTGTAATGCTAGGAGTGATATAATTCAGATGTATAAATGTGATAAACTTTACATTAGATATCGGTCTGTGTTAAATGTTGGTTGGTATAATAACACTATGTAACACACATTTTGTTCCTGGACAGTATGTGTTATTTTTTAATTGTTTATGTTGTAAAAGTTCAGAAAATGGTCATTATTCCCTTCAAACTTTGCTTTTGTGACCTGAATAATGAAATTTAGAAATTAAACTATTATCTATGTAAAAATGGAAAAATTTCCATATTTTCTTTTATATACTGTCTGATTAAAACAACATATGAATCAAGATTTACATGTATTTATACTAAAGTTATACAAAAATGTTTAGAAGTGAGTAGTTTTTCAAGATTTGCAACTGTAATGTAAATCACTTTCACATATCAGCCCCAAAACATAGTCTCCCATCATGTTTTTATTATACACTACCAGGTCACAAAAGCAAAGTTTCAAGAGAAAAATAGTTTTTTTCCATTTTCTTTAGGTACAAGCAATTGGGAAATAACTTTCTGTCCAGGAACAAGAAACAGTAAAAATGTTGTTACAAAGTGTAATAATTATAACTACAGTAGTAAAGAATTGATGTAAAAACTACTTCTCTGTTTGACTTGTAGAATGTGAGGATAACGTAATAAACTGTGGTAGTGAGGGGTTATAGGTAACATGTAATAAACTGTGGTTGCAAGAAGTTACAGGTAACACATAATAAGCTGTGCTACCAAGGGGTTATCAGCAATATGTAATAAGCTGTGAAATAAAAACCATATAACCCAGGTTATAGGGTTTTTATTTCATCTCTATTAATCTTGAACCCACGAGTTTTTTCAACATCATGAATGTTATAAACTATAGTGCCAAAGGTTAATAAATAATAAATAAATAAATATCCAAGGGTTATAGGTAACAAGTAATAAGCTGTGGTATCAAAGGGTTATAGGTAACAAATAATGAGCTGTGGTATCAAAGGGTTATAGGTAACAAGTAATAAGCTGTGGTATCAAATGGTTATAGGTAACAAGTAATAAACTGTGGTATCAAAGGGTTATAGGTAACAAGTAGTAAGCTGTGGTATCAAAGGGTTATAGGTAACAAGTAGTAAGCTGTGGTACCAAAGAATTATAAGTAACATGAAATAAGCTGTGATTGTAAATGATTATGTGTAATAATCTATGGTACCTTGATGGACCATAGTCCTTCAGACGTAAGGAGTAAATCGAGAGTTCCATATTTAATTTTAATGTTATGTGGATTATTATATCTTTCAAACTGCTATAAGGGTTACAAGTTGGGAACAATGAATGAAATGTTTTCCTCTAAACACCTAGAGTTATCAGTCTTGACTGTTGTGTTTAGAATCATTAAGGATATAAACAACCAGTTTACTTGTACAATTAAAATGTTGGACATCTGATCATGAATATTAGAATTGAAAATGAAATTCTTTGAAAATGAGAAACTCTCTAACATGGTAATCTGATTTGACAATTGTATGCTTGTGAAAATGTCTGTGTGCTGTTTATATTTGTTTGAACCTTAAGCATGTGTAAATGTCTGTTTGTTTGTTTGTTTGTGCCTTATGTTTGTGTAAATGTCTGTGTGCTGTTTATATTTGTTTAAACCTTTTGCTTGTGGAAATGTTTGTGCTGTGTATATTTGTTTGAACCTTTTGCTTGTGGAAATATGTATGCCTTTTAATTTGTTTTTTCCTAAAGCTAGTATAAATGTTTGTCTGATATTTATATTTGTTTTATCCTTATGCTTGTATAAGTGTCTGTGCGATGTTTACTTTTGTTTGTACGGTATACTTCGGTAAATTTCTGTGTTCTATTTTATATTTGTTTTACCCTTAAGCTTGTGTAAATTTCTGTGTTCTGTTTTATATTTGTCAGATAGTTTCATCCATAAGAACCAAATTGGTTATATTTTTTTATTCCTGAACAGTTTCTTAGAATAAAAGTTCCATTACTAGAAAATAAGTGTAACATAAATGTCATACAGCTGTGTTGTTTGAGCTTTCCAATTTACATTTATTTTCTAGTAAATAAACATTAGTTAAGGTTTTCTTTTAGCACGTTAAAAAGTGTACGATGAAAACGTGGGCTTCAGTTCAGTTACCGTAGAAGACAAACCCAGATGTAAAATACACATGTAACTTCTTGTCTTGTAATTGTTCCTCGTGTTTATAGCGCCACCTGGGGATCTGTTTTCAAGAAAAGTAATAAATAATTAAATAAACTTTAGAAATGGTATTCATACCTAATTCACAAATTATACTATCAGTTCTCAAAGCCTAAGCCTAATCCTATGTATAAAAATCGTAAAGAGGATTTCGTGTTATTTTGTATTGAATTACTTATTCAAGTTTAATTTGTAACTACTTTAAAAATGAACAAATTCAAAAAATGGATTTAATCATTGAAACTTCGTAAAGATTACTTTAATTGTTTTTTTTTCTTTTTACTAATTATAAAATAAGTAAATGTCTTTGTAATTAATTTATTTTTATTTACTTTCTTTTTTTCAGAGAGATTTTCATAACTGGAATAAAGGTATGTCCTATTTGTTTTAAGTACACGTTCTTCTGATTTATCCAGGTCAACTACCCTGCCCATTGAAACATTGAGCACAAATTAAATTAATACGTTACAACTATCTAGACACAGGTCACTTTTCTTTAAACTCTTCTACGACTCTAGCATGAAGCACAAATAATCTTATTGCGAACAAGTTTTTGCTTGTTTGTTTGGAATTTCGCGCAAAGCCACACGAGGGCTATCTACACTAGCCGTTCGTACATTAGCAGTGAAAGACTAGAGGAAAGACAGCTAGTGATCACCACCCACCGACAACTTTTGGGCTTCTCTCTTACCAACGAATAGTGGAATTGATTGACACATTATAACGCCCCACGGCTGAAAGGGCGAGCATTTTTGGTGAGACTGGGATTTGAACCCGCGACCTGCAAGTTACGAGTCGAATGCCTTAACCCACCTGGCCATGCTGGGTCCCAACAAGTTTTTAGCCCCATTATTCAGTTTATTTAATTTATTGTACATTTCTAAAAAAAAATATAATTAATATAATCTCAGTAGAAATTGATACTTGTTACTGAGGCATTATGTAACAAGTGTTGTGGAATAGATGTTATAGAATAGGTGTTGTGGAATAGGTATTTTGATCAAGTCCATTCAGCTCATCAAAACAGTTTCTTCACATTTTGAGCCACAGAAAAGACTACCAAACTAAGAGAACTACGGGTTTTCTTTTCAACTAATTCTTTGTAAGAAGTAATGAAACGTTTGTTGAAAGAAACAAGGTTAATTCATTAATGAACTCTTTGTAATCATTAAATTGAAAAATATGGCGATTCACTCGAAATGTTTTATTACTTGCCGTGAAATCTTCAAATATATATATATATATTTACTTTTGTAGTTTGATTTTATGCAATTCGACCTATAAAACTTGTATCTCCTGGGATGTCTTCGTTAGCCACAGTTAATAGCTGTGGAATGAAAGTTCCAGGAATGAAATACAAACATTTTATTTTTGTTGTTCACGTAGTTTAATGAACATTTTGTTTTTATTCAGGCGAATGGATATTTCTTTTTGTTTTTTTAAATCACATTTTTCTGCCGTTGTAAATCAGTCGTGGATGAAGCCGAACTGTAATCTGGCGATAGAGTTCAGTCGAAAGGGACCGAAACAAAGAATTTCCGAGTTCCACCTTTTAATACAACTGACATGTTGTTAGGTAATCGTAGTTTATTGAAGGATTTTTTTCCAAGAATAAGGTACATTAAAACTAACTCAAAGTTTGCACTGAATACAGATGTATATACATTTACTTTCTATGAACCACTCCTACCTGTGGGAAAGAAAAACGATATGTGGATCATACAGTTTAATGCTCAAAGCGAGTTGACTTGATACCCACGGTCATTCTCGACACTTCCTGTGACGTGTGTGGGTTCGAATCCCCGTCACACGAAACGTGCTCGCCCCTTTAAGCCGGGGTCGTTATAATGTTCAGTCAATCCCTCTATTCGTTAGTAAAAGAGTAGCCCAAGAGTTGGCGATGGGCGATGATAACTAACTGCTTTCCCTCTAGTCTTACACTGCTGAATTAGGGAAGGCTACCACAGATAGCCTTCGTGTAGTTTTGCGCAAAATTCCAAACAAGTCAAATCCTGTGACGTGCGGCCTGTAAAAAACTTGGATCATTTATGTTTGGACGCCACCCCTTGTATTCTTAGGTTATAAATTGGATTTTTTGTTTGGTGTTTGCAGAAAATATCACGCGAGTTTGAAAAGGCGGGAAACTCCACAACCCAGTAAACACCCAGTTTTCTTTCGAATTATAAAATTTTAATAGTTATATGTAAGATCATTCCATATACTTTTGGGTTTTTTTATGTAGCAAATTTAATCGTCCTTTGTCCTTCGAGAACTTTCGATTTTAGCGATGTAAGTCGGTAAACTTACCGCTTTCCCGTCAGTGAGATAAAAGTATTTCGAAATGTGAGTGTTATGATAAAACACTTGTAAACAAAATGTTACGGCAACTACCCGCTAGGATATCAAAACAATTATATTGAGTACTGAAAATATTGCTTGAGTTGTATCTTACACATGTAATGTTCTGTAGTTTAGTTTAAAAATGTAACTCTGATGGTGTTGCTAAGTTATTCATCAGGTAAGCTGATCAGAATATTCAGTATTTTGTTATTTGTTAGTCTGATTGAGCAGTACACCTGACGTGTGATAGAGTTGGATGGTGTTTGTGAATTGTGCTTTCCCTTGTATACACTTTATTTCTATGTGATACGAAAGTGGTCTCTATTTCAAAACATCCATAGTAATGCTTTCAGATCTGCTGGTTTATCTAAATTTAACACTTTAGTTAAATTCTGTACTTTATTTAATAATTAGTATGATTCAGGTCTAATATTGTGCTTTATTTAACAATTAGTTTGATCCAGGCCTATTCTTGTTCATTATTTAACAATTAGTTAATACTATATATTAATACTATACAAGGGATCAAAGCCACTTTTGTAACATATGTATTGATATATATGACATATTTCCTGTAATATATTAATACTATACAAGGGATCAAAGCCCCTTTTGTAACATATGTATTTATATATATGACATATTTCCTGTAATATATTAATACTATACAAGGGATCAAAGCCACTTTTGTAACATATGTATTTATATGTATGATATATTTCCTGTAATATATTAATACTACACAAGGGATCAAAGCCACTTTTGTAACGTGTATTTATATACATGACGAATTTCCTGTAATATATTAATACTGTACATTTGTGTGAAAGTCTGTTGTCATTACATGTGTTTCTTTACTACGTATCCAGGAGTGTCTTAAATTGTCGTGTTGCATGAAACAAATTTTAAAATCGCGCTCTATGTATACATCATGGTATATTGTGGATTAGCAAGTCTTCATTGTTGTAATTTTAATGTGAAACAATAATTATGGAACCCAGCGATCGGAAGCGGTTCGTAGTGAGACAACGTTAAGCCTAATACCATATTATCAACAGATTCACACCATAAAGAAACCCTGGAATACACTCTCGTCACGACCTAGTTTGACCATTCAAAATATCGTCTTCAATTTGACATTTCAACCGTATCCATATTCCAGTGTCATGACTGGTGCATTCTCTCTTTCCACACTTCAACTCTATATCGTACTGAGGGGTATTTGAGGGGAGAATCCATATAGGGTTTTTCACTCATCGCATTTTCATTATCTCTAGAGTCTTCGTTATATAATATGTTTCTTTCTTTCGTCCTTCCCCACGTAGTATGGAGACAGGACATTTTAACACATACCAGTTTGACGTTTTCAGTCCTAGTGTCGTTTTATTAGGAAGCGACATGTTTTTTTATTATGTTGATAGAAATTACCTTGTCTTTCATCTTTCTTTACTTAGCCTCTAATTCCAAGCATGTGTGTTCTACTGAAATGTAACATATTTGTATTAATTAATTAAGGGTTTACAATGCTTTTTGCCGTATTTTTTTTTAAAGTAGTCGAAATCAAATTTGATAACATTAGACGAATTTCAAAAAATTCATTACAACTTTGTGTGAACGAGGAATATAATTTTGCAAAATTTTATTAAATATTTTCGTACCTTAAAAACAGTGTTGATTAAAAAAACCTTTTGATAGCTCGGCGGTAAACTCGTAATGTCATAACGCTAAAATTCTGGGTTGTAATCCGGGACTACACAGAGCAGATAGCCCTCTGTGCCCCTTTGCGGTTAGTTCTTAGGTTTACTGCGCTAAAATTGCGGATTTCAACCCTGTTGAGCACAGCAATGATAGCCCATTATGCAGCTTTACGGTTAGTCCTAAGGTTTATGATATTGAAATTCGAGGCTCGGTCCTTGGTTAACACAATACAGGTAGTCCACTGGAAAAAAAGAAACTGATAAAAACTATAACTTTAAAATGCGTCAAGTCGTCACAAGGTGAAGAAAACTTGTGGGTTTAATGTAACCATTATAAAGTATAAAAACATACTAAGCAAATTGAAGGTTTCGTATGAAGTCTCCGCTGGATAGCATCTCTGTCATCGAACCAGACGGGACATCTCGAGATAAGGATTACATTACCTACTTACTCTAAACTTCTGTGCTGTGTGACTTAAGTATCATTAGAAATTGTTTGTTGTTTGAACAAACTCTGTTATATCATTGACAAACTCTCATTTGTCAAGATGAGTAAAGGACACTCTAAACGTATGAAAATATAGAGATATTAAAATACGTGTCCTTGATTAACTGTACAGATATTAAAGTCCGTGCCATTGACTAACAGTACAGATATTAAAGTCCGTGTCATTGATTAACGGTACAGATATTAAAGTCCGTGTCATTGATTAACGGTACAGATATTAAAGTCCGTGCCATTGACTAACGGTACAGATATTAAAGTCCGTGCCATTGACTAACAGTACAGATATTAAAGTCCGTGCCATTGACTAACAGTACAGATATTAAAGTCCGTGCCATTGACTAACAGTACAGATATTAAAGTCCGTGCCATTGACTAACAGTACAGATATTAAAGTCCGTGCCATTGACTAACAGTACAGATATTAAAGTCCGTGCCATTGACTAACAGTACAGATATTAAAGTCCGTGCCATTGACTAACAGTACAGATATTAAAGTACGTGTCATTGACTAACAGTACAGATATTAAAGTACGTGTCATTGACTAACAGTACTGATATTAAAGTCCGTGCCATTGACTAACAGTACAGATATTAAAGTCCGTGCCATTGACTAACAGTACAGATATTAAAGTCCGTGCCATTGACTAACAGTACAGATATTAAAGTCCGTGCCATTGACTAACAGTACAGATATTAAAGTCCGTGCCATTGACTAACAGTACAGATATTAAAGTCCGTGTCATTGACTAACAGTACAGATATTAAAGTCCGTGTCATTGACTAACAGTACAGATATTAAAGTCCGTGTCATTGACTAACAGTACAGATATTAAAGTCCGTGCCATTGACTAACAGTACAGATATTAAAGTACGTGTCATTGACTAACAGTACTGATATTAAAGTCCGTGCCATTGACTAACAGTACAGATATTAAAGTCCGTGCCATTGACTAACAGTACAGATATTAAGGTCCGTGTCATTGACTAACAGTACAGATATTAAAGTCCGTGTCATTGACTAACAGTACAGATATTAAAGTACGTGTCATTGACTAACAGTACTGATATTAAAGTACGTGTCTGATTAACAGTACAAATATTAAAGTCCGTGTCATTGACTAACAGTACAGATATTAATGTACGTGTCTGATTAACAGTACAGATATTAAAGTACGTGTCATTCATTAAAGTACAGATATTAAAGTACGTGTCATTGACTAACAGTACAGATATTAAAGTACGTGTCATTGACTAACAGTACAGATATTAAAGTACGTGTCATTGACTAACAGTACAGATATTAAAGTACCTGCCATTGACTAACAGTACAGATATTAAAGTACGTGTCTAATTAACAGTACAGATATTAAAGTACGTTTCTAATTAACAGTACAGATATTAAAGTACGTTTCTAATTAACAGTACAGATATTAAAGTACGTGTCATTGACTGACAGTTGTAGTCACAATTTAAAAGAGATGTCTGTTTGTGACATCTGAGATTCACGTGGTTCGTTCCATCATAACTTTCAACGTAGCGATTAATGATGTAAATAAAGATATTTTCTAAAATCGATATCTACATATCAAGAAGTTGGTCTAGTCGATAGCGCACCCGAAATGTAAACCTGACTGTTCCTAGGTTAGAAACCCGTTGTTACAAAACCCCTTTCCATATTTTGTGGCTCTTATAAAAGTGATAGTCAGATCTTACTATTCGATATAGGTTAGACCAAGAGGTGGTATTGGGTGCTGTTTACTGGATGTCTTACTTTTAGTGAATCAGTTCAAAATTAGGAACAGAGTGCACAAGCAGCCATTACATAGCTTTGCCCGACGATCGAAACCAAACGTATATTCAGAGGTTTAATTCACAGCGATGGATGGTGATACACATTTGTGGAATGCCAAGATCTGGTGTTAACTAACAAACTTGGTTGTTTTGTGTTCGTCACAGCTTGATGTGTAAAACTAATCTGTAAATTCCAGATTGACATTAGATTTTCATCAACATCGTGGCGACGGGAGGGAAGAAAGGTTGAAACTAAAAATATAACTGAGAGAAATTATCAGTTTGAGCTGGTAAGTGAGAATACTTGAGTCAACATCTTTAAAAGAGGTCATGTTTGGGTTAAAGATATGAGTCCCAATTTTGTACATACGTGTGTATGTGAAAGAGACGGGTATGACTGGAGGACATAACATCAGTATCATCATATCTGATTAATACATTTAGAAACATAACCCTATTAAAAGTCACCATAAACTAGTCTTTGATGGCGTAGTTTTGCATTTGATGTTGCCTGGTCGACATCTGAGGGTGCTGTTTTGAAAGCGGTTGCTACACCCACAAAATAGGTGCCATCCACCTATCGTATTGGATGATTTACAAGAATGTTGCAAAAGGATTTGCGTATTGTGTTTAATATTTTAAATTCTTCTACCACGTAAGTACGTAACGAGTTTTAACTTGAAGTTCGTAAAAATGTTGCTTTATTGTTTCACGTGCAAATCATTGGAGTATTCAGGTAGGGGCTAGAGGGGGTTCAGTCCCAGGGCCCATGGTTCTAATGGGGTCTCATTGATAATTTTATTCTGTGTAAAAATACAATCTTAAATTCGCCACTACTGTGAATTGTGACATCTGCACGAACCCGCTCCTTCATAATTTACTTGGAAACAAATCCAGGACCGAACATGTTTCGTTTTAGGGTAGAAAGATGTTATTGACAGCATAACTGCTGTTCTTGTGTTAATTACTAATTGGTAAGGAAAGATTGTAAGGTTTGGTTCTCGGTAAAACTGACCATGAGAAAAGTATAGTTATGTTTCTTTCTACTGGATAACTTAGAGTAGCTCAACTTGTTAAATAGCCCTTATATTAAAATAATATACCGAATACCATGCAACACCGTCTAGACATTTTACTGTTACATTAAGTGAATACCATGCAACACCCTCTAGACATTTTACTGTTACATTAAGTGAATACCATACAACACCGTGTGGAAATTTTATTGTTCATTGGTAACCATACACGGTGTTGTGTGTTTGTTTCTTTGTTGAATTTCGCACAAAGCTACTGAAGAGTTATCTTTACTAACCGTACCTAATTTAGCAGTGTAAGACTAGAGGGAAAGCAGCTAGTTATCACCTCCCACCGCTAACTCTTGGGCTACTCTTTTAGCAACGAATAGTGGGATTGACCGTACATTATAACGCCCCTACGGCTTAAAGGGCGAACATGTTTGGTGCGACCGGGATTCGAACCCGCGACCCTCAAATTACGAGTCAAACACGGTGTTGTATTGTAGTATCTTGGTATAAAAGTAAAATGTCTGCATTTTGTATGGTAATTTCTTATAACTAAAACAGCTTACTGTGTTAAAGATAAATAGCTGAATGGCCAATGTGACTTACTGTCAGAGCTACTGAGTGATAGTTGATTGCGAGACATAGGTCTAACGTGTTGAGATAATTACATTTTATGACTGAGTTGTAATGAAATGTCTGTAGAACAGACCATGTCAAACTTGTGAGAAATGTTCTTAACATCTGGGGTTGTGGTCGAGATCTCTAGGACGTTTATAGCTGGTCGTTTTTGCTGTTAATGGTTGGGAATTTTGGCAAAGCAATGTACTGAAAGGAACTGCTCTATGAGAACCTTCCGGGGTGAACTTTCGACTTTGCTGTAACTCAGTATGATTTCGTGTTGTATTCTATGCAACATTATGCTTTGTGGTGTAGTAGGTCTGTTCCAGTCTACCAGAAGTGTAACTGAAGAACTGTGCTTGGACACAGCACGGATGAACGTGGCAAACTGTGCATCATTTTGCTAGATGTCTAGAAAGTTACTTGTTTTTATGTGGTGAGAGTTTTTACGAGTCCCCACATGGCAGTACTAAGGGCACAAACTTAATACATTTCAGGCCAGATGCCGTCTTGTGACGTCAAAAATGATCTTTCTGCCATCTTTTGTTTGACTACATGTGAGACTATGTATATGTGCGTGTATTTTCTAGCTGCCCAAACAAAATGTAATCTAGATAGATTATTGTAGCACAAATAGTGATTTTTTTATTATTTCTTTCCATGGTTGCTCTTTGTTGCTCTTAATTGCAATATTGTAGTTCTTAAGGTAATGCGTGAGGACTTTTAAAACTCTTTATGTCAACTCGGGTAGCTGGGTAAAGTCGCGTCTACTATGTTAATAAACATTTATATACTCGTTACGTTGTTTGCCTTTGTTATTTAGATCTCTGCATAATATTTCTAGGCAGTTCGCTTGTTGTGTTGCATTCCTTTCTGTAGAACATATTGTACACCTGAGTTGCATATTTTCCTATAGAACATATTGTACACCTAAGTTGCATACCTTCCTATAGAACATATTGTACACCTGAGTTGCATACCTTCCTATAGAACATATTGTACACCCGAGTTACATACCTTCCTATAGAACATATTGTACACCTGAGTTACATACCTTCCTATAGAACATATTGTACACCTGAGTTGCATACCTTCCTATAGAACATATTGTACACCCGAGTTACATACCTTCCTATAGAACATATTGTACACCTGAGTTACATACCTTCCTATAGAACATATTGTACACCTGAGTTGCATACCTTCCTATAGAACATATTGTACACCCGAGTTGCATACCTTCCTATAGAACATATTGTACACCTGAGTTACATACCTTCCTATAGAACATATTGTACACCTGAGTTGCATACCTTCCTATAGAACATATTGTACACCTGAGTTGCATACCTTCCTATAGAACATATTGTACACCCGAGTTACATACCTTCCTATAGAACATATTGTACACCTGAGTTACATACCTTCCTATAGAACATATTGTACACCCGAGTTGCATACCTTCCTATAGAACATATTGTACACCCGAGTTACATACCTTCCTATAGAACATATTGTACACCTGAGTTACATACCTTCCTATAGAACATATTGTACACCTGAGTTGCATACCTTCCTATAGAACATATTGTACACCCGAGTTGCATACCTTCCTATAGAACATATTGTACACCTGAGTTACATACCTTCCTATAGAACATATTGTACACCTGAGTTGCATACCTTCCTATAGAACATATTGTACACCACATCATGGCTGGCTGTAGATTTCAAGGCCTGACGTCCAGTCAGTAATGTTTCAAAGCATGTTCTACTTTATATATATAGGTGGCAGTTATGAAATTTACTTAATAAAAGTAGTCATATAAATTGTGGATACTTTTGGTTATTTCCTGTCACTCTGGTAAATATTTCTGAGGTAGAAATGGCTAAGCCTGAATGTTGAGGTCTTTGGCTAGTTCTACTTTTTTGAGCGTGGTACAATGTGTACAACATCTTTATGTGCACGTGATCATAAAAATTTTTATATTTGCAACAGTGCATAACATTCCCTGGTGGAATTTCGTTCTAGCAGTATCTGAAAACCACTAACTCCAGCTTTAGAGCTCTGCAGAACCACCAGGTGTGAATCTTTCCTGGTGCTCCAGAACATGGTCTATTGTTTGTCCAACAGTTCTTGATGACGAGACACCCATTGGAATAAAAATGTATCTGTTAAAAATGTACCTTTTTTTTTTTTACCTAGGAAGGTCGAAATGTTGTTCTCTGCTTTATTAATAAGTGTTAATACCCATAACAGCCATTTTGAGATACAGCCAACAGTTCTGTGATGGATTTTGCTAGTATATTAACCAATAAATCAGCCTCATTCCATTTAATGATTAATAATGCTGAAAATTTAATGATGAAATGATTAATAATGACTAACACGTACTAATTATATTTATCAGTTTGAGTCATGTCGGTGGGCAGCTATATATAAAGAGAGAGAGAGAGAGAGATCTCAAATGAAGAAGTCTGCAGAAGCAAGTATTGGTTGACAAATGCTACAATACACAATTCCTTCCGTTACATGCAATATCTGCATTCAGAAAGAGTTAGCTATGGCCTGCATAATGTGATTACCTGCTCCCCATAGTTCTATACGTGTTGCAATTCCCCTATCTCTGACATTCTGAAATTTATATCCAAGATGAATGGACAATGTTGACAAAAATACTTCGGCTTCGACCGGCCCTTGACTACTTCTCACTGAAATCTTCTCACGGTCAGTGTTCATTCCTGTTTCTCATATCACCAACAGACTGCACGTGAAATCACACAGCATCCTGGTTTAATTTTCAGTCTTGCATCCTTGACGCATTGGAATGTAATCTTCAAGTCTCACGTGGATGAAACATCTTTACCATTGCGGTTATTTCAGTGCAGGCTCCATCAGCCTATTGAAACTGGTGGATACATCACACAGACAGAGTGAATTACGAGTCATGTAACTCATATAGTCTTTCCTGAATGCTGAAGGCAGTAGTTACGTCTACGTTCATCATCTAGTTCAATTGTTCAGTAAATAAAAGTCGGATATTAAGTCGTAATCCGAACGTTGCGGGTTCGAACCTCCCTCACACCAAACATGCCCTTTCAGCCGTGTGGGTGTTATAATATAGCGGTCAACCTCACTATTCGTTGATAAAAGAGTAGCCAAAGAGTTGGCGGTGGGTGGTGATAACTAGCTGCCTTCCCTCTTGTCTTACACTGCTAAATTAGGGACGGCCAGCACAGATGGCCTTCGAGTAGCTTTGTGCGAAATTCCAAAAACAAACAAACAAACAGAAAATGGCCATAAAGTCAAATAACTAAGAACCAGGACTGGAAAGGTCAACTTCAGGTGACTAACCCTGGTGTTTGAACTATCTGTTAGCTATCCTGGTGTATTATAATAATTAAAATTTTGCTACAAGTCTTTTAAAACTTGTATTGCTGTACTTTCTGAGAACGGCCGTAATGTCAAATAACTCGAAACCCAGACAGAAAATCCCAATTTCAGGTGATTAACTCTGTTTCTTGAACTTACCTGTTAGTCATCCTGGCGAGTTATGATAATTAGAATTATGCTACAGAAAGTACTTTACAACTTGAATTACTGTAGTTTTTCTCTTACCACTGTAGACTAGATATAAAAACTGGATTTAATGTTATTTATGTTTTTAATTCAAAAATTAAACTTTGTTTTGTTTTACCTCAATTTCCTTTTATGAATTTTAATAATTTTAATTTTAACTTTCTACTCGTGCTGATAGACGAGTTGCTTTGCGCCATAAGACCCCAAACCTGAAGCTCGACACAGACAAACATCCCTTGTGCCCCCAAAAAAGAATGGGTTATGGGTATTGGCAGTTTTGTCAGACACACAGCATCTAAATCTGTTTAATGTGATTTTTGTCCAACTCGATTGGCTGTTTGACAGCAAAAAAGCATTAACAGATTTCTTGATAAACTCGCAGATAGTATGTCTGTATGTTAAAATCAGGATTTTTGTACAATTCTTACAATTCACATTCTTGGTTTGGTTTTTTTGTAATTTCGCGCAAAAATAAAACACGAGAGCTAGCCATTCGTAAATTAGCAGTGAAGGCCTAGAGGGAAGACAGTCAACACCACTTACCACCAACTCTCGGACTACTCGACGGGGACTCGAATGCGCGACCCTCTGATTGCGAGTCAAGCACTTTAACCACCATGCCATTTCAGGCCCACATATGTTTAAATAGCTATATGATTGTTCATTCTTATAGACAGCACAGTGAAGTGATACTAGCTACTAGACTTGTTTAGATTATTTCTCCACCTACAAACATTTTACCATTTCAGCTGGAAGCTGGATGCATTTGTTAAAGACTGGTACTAGTACCACACTTGCTTTTGTTAAAGACTGGTACCGGTACCACACTTGCTTTGTTAAAGACTGGTACCGGTACCACACTTGCTTTGTTAAAGACTGGTACCGGTACCACACTTGCTTTTTGTTAAAGACTGGTACTAGTACCACACTTGCTTTGTTAAAGACTTGTACCGGTACCACACTTGCTTTTTGTTAAAGACTGGTACTAGTACCACACTTGCTTTGTTAAAGACTGGTACTGGTACCACACTTGCTTTTGTTAAAGACTGGTACTGGTACCACACTTGCTTTGTTAAAGACTGGTACTAGTATCACACTTGCTTTGTTTAAAGACTGGTACTAGTACCACACTTGCTTTTGTTAAAGACTGGTACCGGTATCACACTTGCTTTGTTTAAGACTGGTACCGGTACCACACTTGCTTTGTTTAAGACTGGTACCAGTACCACACTTGCTTTGTTTAAGACTGGTACCAGTACCACACTTGCTTTGTTTAAGACTGGTACTAGTACCACACTTGCACTTGGATATATTTCTGTTTATTAATGTACAGCTTGCTTTCCAGGCAGAAAACGGTGTTTTCTGTGTTGGTTATATAGCAGTATCAAATGGAAACAATACAGTCGACTGTATTCATAAACACCACAAAACACTAATTTAACATTTGGCAATATTATGACATCCTTCCTCAGCATTCAGCAACACATTCCACTGTTTTTGTGTCTTCTCTTATTGGCACTAATTGATAAAGTCGTATAATTGTAATTCACTATTGTATGAATAAAAGTTATTTGAAGATTTCTGTAGTGATTCCATCCTTAAAATTGGTGACAGTTCACCTTTGTATGTCACACAACATTTCCAAGAAAAAGATAGAGACGTGTCTATTCTCACCTGTTTTTTCACCATGTATCTACACGAATTGATAGTAGCTGATCAAAATCACGACATTGTGTAGCTCATCTGATACATATCAATATAGAATAAGGCATCTTCAGTAACTATTAAAAACTGTGAACCTTCTGTCATTATATTGCTGTTAGCATGTAAAATGGGATACCCATCTACAATTCGTCAAATCCAAGCTAACGTAACGTTAGTTGTGAGTTGACTGCTTTACTTACCCAAAATTACCAACCAGATCCAGCTTACCCAAAATCACCAACCAGATCCAGCTCAAGTTCTACGATTTTAAGCTTCCTGGATGAGTTGCAACCATTACTTATCGTCGACCTCTCTGTGACATTGGTCAGAAAGATATCTTGCAAAGTGAATGGACATTCACCAAACCAGCGAAGAGATGAGCCACAGGAGAAGAAAGGGCTCCTTCTCTTTTGCTCTTGGCTTCCTTTTTCGAGAGACCAGCTCTAGATATTATTATAACATGTTTATATTTATAATGTGATATTCTAGTGCATTTAAAAATAAGAGCATGCATAATTTGCTTATTCGGAGATCTAAACGAATGAAAACACAAGTTACTGTTCTGTAGTTATTATTATTACTAGCCTTGGCCCGGCATAGCCAGATGGGTTAAGGCATTCAACTCGTAATCTGAGGGTCGCGGGTTCGAATTTCCGTTGCACCAATCATGCTCGCCCTTTCAGCTGTGGGGGCGTTATAAAGTGACAGTCAATCTCACTATTCGTTGATGAGAGTAACCCAAGAGTTGTCGATGGGTGGTGATGACTAGCTGCCTTCCCTCTAGTCTTGTACTGCTAAATTACGGACGGCTAGCGCGGATAGCTCTTGGGTGGCTTTACACGAAATTCAAAACAAAACAAACTAATTTCTTGCTCCTTTCCCTCCCATACTTCTGGTCTCTTACTTCCAGTTGACCAGTGTAACTTCCGTTCTATAATTTCCTGTTCCCCTTAATGCACGTGGTATTTGTTTATAATTCTAGGTACTTACCATATCTTCATCGAACATAATTCTAATGGTGCAGAAACTTTTATGTCGTAGTGGGAGTTAGTCATTCGGTATAATCTTACACAATTAGAGATATGCACACTGGTAGCACTGTGTGCTTTCATACATGCTTTACACGAGCTGACGTTTTTCGAAAAAACAAAATTGCACAACTGGAGAAGTTAGTTTAACCTTCCAGTTGAGGTTGAAAAAATATCCTGGCGTGTATTCCAGTTTTGCTTTGAATAGCAGTTTATCACTTTCGAATGCTTCATAATGTAAACGTGGATCTCTTTTTAACCCATAAAAACGTAATATTATCAGACAAGACTTGATTAGCAACACTTCTGGTTGTGTGTTATCTTGCACGTGTACCTTACTGATAAAACTTTAAGAGGTTAAATGAAATATCCAACAGGTCATTAAACTGTCTTAAATTCACGTCTTTATTTGTCAAACTGTGTAGCGAGTTCATAAAATCAAAACAAGAAAGCATTCTGTATCGAGATAACGCTTCTCAGTCGTAGTGTTCAATTTCTATGTGTAGATACATTACGATTATTTTTAGTAAGAAGATCTGTGACACAGCTCTCGATTTCGAAACTGGAGAGCCGGGTTCGAATACACGCGATACCAAAAACAAACAAAAAAAACCTCCACATTTTAACTTGTGGTTGCGTTACCAGAGAGGTAGTTAATTCCCTGGCATTGGTGATAGGATGGTAATAACTGGCAGTTCCCCCTATGGTTAGTATCTCAAAATTAGGTACAACTTCAGATTTCTTAGTACCAACAACGAAACGCATCTTCCAGTGAAGATCTTCATTGTGAAAACCTTAAACATGAATTAACTAACATAGAATACAATAATTAAAATGTTCCCACAAATTAATCAATAATTACTGTGACATGAGAACTAAAGAGTAATTATGTTATTAAAAACAGCACGTGTTTGTACGTCAAATACAATATAGCCATGCTCAGGAAATCCTTTATGTTTTGCTTATATTTTTAACAGTACATTTATGTCACTATTCCAATGTCAGGGCGCATATATAGCCTATTGTTTTATAGTCTTGAAACGTGTATAACTTCAGGCTTCATAACGTTTAGCAGTTTCAGGTAAGAAGTGACATTGAAATATATGTACTTCATAATGACTAGTAGTTTCCGGTTTCAGGTAAGTAATAACATATAGAAATATGTCTCTTTCTATACCATTATTTCTCTTCTGTTCCCTCTTTAAGAATAAATGCTACATGACAATAAGAAAAAGTTATTTACACACTTCGCAGAGTGAAAACTTCATGAAAACAACTTTTAATTGTTTTACGGATTTTTTTATGTACAATTTTTTTATATATTTGAAACGTACTTTAAAAAACCAGAAGTGGGAAAATGTGCGAGTAGGAGAAGAAAACTTGTAAATTTAATGTAGTGTAAAGAAGTGGGAAAATATGCGAGTGACATAAGAAACATTTACGGATAAATTTGATGTAGTGTAAAGAAGTGGGAAAATGTGTGTTTGGCAGAAGAAAAATGTACATCTTAGAGGTAGTTAAGGAATGTTTCATTTGGAACAAAGCTCTGTCATAAGTGGTTCAGGAAGGAATCTAAAACAGAAGTCTGGGGGGAGCCTTTCATAGCGAAGAGTTAAGGGGTGACATTTCCTAATTCGATGTGTGATATTTCAGTGTGAAAGATATAAATTTATTTCCTTTTGAACAAAAGACAATTCTTTCAGGATGAAAATTGGTGAAAAAAGAGCTTTTTAATTGATGATATTTGTCTTCATTGGTCATCAAGAGGTCATTTGGTCTGTGGATGAAAAAGAGAGCCTATTAATTGACGATACTTGTTTTCCATCAGTCATCATTTTACCTCTGAAACCTTTATTCATTCAGAACAATATGATTGATAACTTTGTTGTTTTTGGCAAGATTAAAGTAAATGGAAAAAAGTAACTTGTGCTTCATTCTTGATCAATCTGGCTCGTACTGAGTTAGAGCTTGATGGCTAAGGCACTTGACTCGTAATCCGAGGGTCGCGGGTTCGAATCCCCGTCACACCAAACATGCTTGCCATTTTAGCCGTGGGGGCTTTACAATGTGACGGTCTACCCCACTAATCGCTAGTAAAAGAGTATCCCAAGAGTTAGTGGTGGGTGGTGATGACTAGCTGCCTTCCCTCTTGCCTTACAATGCTAAATTAATGGCGGCTAGCGTAGATAGCCCTCATGTAACTTTGCGCGAAATTCCGAAACAAACTTGAGTAGTTTGGGAGGAAAATGTCCAGTGTGCCTGACCCTCCTAAGTGTACAAATTTATTTACCCAAACACCTAGTGAGAGAGTGTTAGTTTGTAAAATTTGGGATATTTCAGAAATAAATTTATGTTGTACAAATGACTGTCTTGTCATTGCATTCTACTCAAAGTTAAACTTGAGCTTGATAAACTGGCTTTGTGGCTGAAAACACAAGTTATTGCTTGCTACCTGCGTTTGCACATGCGCATACTAAATTAACTGGTCCTTTCAGGATTAAGTTCTGCCGGTGTGTGATAATAGGCTTAAAACAACACAGTTTTTATAGTGTAAATGTCTTTATATAATCTGCAAAATGCGATATGAAATATGAAGATTAGAAATTGTTCTTAATACCTTTCTTAATATGTTTTTCTAGTCAGTACGTAATACATTTTTGTCCATGTTTATCAGTAGTTAAGATTCTAACAACCATCCTACACCGATGTTCCATTCAGATCTGTTGGCCTTACCTGCTTCATATTCTTCGATTTTTCATGGTTTTCTTGTTTGTTTGTTTGTTCCTGGTGATAATTACTAAAGGTTTCTGTAGCAGATTATGCATTCTTTATGTGTATATGCGCGCGCGTCAACAATAGCTAAAGTAACACTTTAACTTGAGAACAGGAAGGTTTAGTAGTGATCCCTCAAAACACATGCACGTGCCGTGAGCGATAAGTAAGTCTTGAGACAAATGACTGGTGTCTTTTTTTCTTTACCATGGGCAAATATATACATTTTTATAACAAGGATTATTTCGACACCTCGTTGACAATCAAACGGTATCTCCTAGTTTAGTTATGTATTTAATTATAGGTATTGTCTTCTCGAGTAGTTTGGTCTTCACCAACTTCGTATTGTACGTTGCGTTGATTGTTTTCTTCGGATGCCAAATACTATAACACTAGTAGATTCGATCAGGAAGGGAAGTTGTGTATGTTTAGTAACTTGACTATTTTCCTAGTGTGTGAGTGAACAAATTTAACAGAGTGAATACAATATATTGTTGTAGCAGGTACTCACGTGGAAAGAGGATTCTAATTTGGGAGTTCAAACGGTAACACATTATGGGAAGTACAATCAATATGCTAATGCTACGGGAGTCTGGCCCCATGGCACCCCCAGACAATTTGTATTTAAAAAAAAAAGGATGCTGTGATATTAAACCTAGAAGCAATTTTTTTCATGAAATATAGCTTAAACAGTCACATGGCTGTCATTCGGTTGTAACACTGCAGAGGGAGCTGTATTTGAATAAGCAGAAATACTTGTGTGTTATTATAGTACTGTACGGTTTACTTGCACAATAGTTAATTGTTAAATTATATTACTAATTTAATCAACTGTACAACAACAATAGTATATTACCTATTTTAATCATTGGTTATCTTGTATGTACATGTATGCACTACTGAAATAACGTTAGGATATTCTTATAATGCTACTGGAATGCTTTTGCATCACAAAAATAGGGGCTTTGGCTTACCCTCCCTGCTTACTGCGTGAATAGAGATAGTCAAATTTGAATTAGGTGTGGTATGTAAAAAAAGTTTCTGACTTAGAGTATTTAGTTATATTGAAGTCTCTTTGTTACCTGTTATCACATCGTGATATTTCGGTTTAACCAAAGATGATCCAAATGTTGAAATTTTGGAACGGACAACAGGGACGTGCAGGGATTTGTCCTAATGAGGAAACAAAAGCATTAGGGGTGAATTATAAAACAAACTATGTACAGGACGACCAATTAAGATAAAATAAATTACTTATAGTCGTCAATCATATTAAAGTACTTCCAATAAAAACAAGACATATTTGACTACTTTATTTATATATTAATTCCGTCCTCCCATCCTTTTAACTGAATAAATTTATTACATCTGTGTAGAAACTATCAGTCTTTAATTTCAGGTCACTCTGGATTCTATTTGAAAAACCAGAAAAAAACACTCGATTTTTTTAAATGATATTTCAATAATGGATCATATTTCTTGCAAAAATCTACCAATTTCACACACTAACCTCGGATGGCAGACTCTAGTGATTCATCAGGACCCCTAAATACCAATTATTGTTCACCCAAATAAAATACCACGTCTGTTAATCTTTTATCAGATGTCTTTATTCCTTTTCACCTTTTAATTGTACGTTTGCACATTTATTTTATCTTGGCTGTTTAGCTGGAATTCAATCCGTGATTGAAAAAAGATGAAAATATGTGACTCGAGGAATTTTCGTGTCTTTTAATTGCCTTAAGCATGTTATTTCAATTATCAAATTCCCTTGAGTTTCATGTCCCAAATACGCTGTTAAATAATGTTGACACGGCCACCAGAAACACTTCTACAAGTTAGGACAATCAGTTAACCAAGTTGTCCTGTCATATTGCATCTTCTAACGCACTGCTTTGTTCTTCCAATCAGACTCAGAGCTTGCATAGATGTACCACTAATAAGCTTTGTATAATACAATTACATTATTTTCTATTACTTTTTCAATCCATATTCAAATCTAAAGGGTGACACTTCACAAAAAATTTTTCCAAACAAAATATAACACTGTCACTTAATACATTGCCTGAAGCACATCACGTGACATCAGAAAGGTTGGTAACAAGTAGCACGAGCACAAGGTGCAGGTCATGAAAAACAATATCCAAATATCGCAAAAAATTAACAATAACTTCTTATTGTTTCTTATATTTGATTTGTTTATTGTACGTTTTTAATTTATTATATAGTAATTACGAAACGGTAACTTATTTGTGAATTATTTGTCTCGCTTAATCGTGTTAATGATTTAAGTAATTTGATAAGTAGACTATGAATTGTTAATAAGTTCCAATTTTGCGTGCATATTGAAGTGAGATGAACTGATAACTCCTTTCTCTGCGCCATAGAAGAGGCCAATATAACATTCATTGTGTTTTATTTATGTATGAATTTGAAAATTTTTATTCAGAAAATTATTCATGTAAGAAGCATTTTATAATTTAAAGAATATATTATGCAACAAAAACGTTTTTAGTTAGAAATAAAGTTTTCCTAGTGGGAAAAAAATCTAAAAATTTATTCATAAAAAGAACCATTTTGCGAGTTGTAATTACAATTCTTCCCAACAGTGCTTTCCACCCTACAAGATGGTTACTGGTTATGTGTGACAGAGTGTTTCCGTATGAAACAATTGCAACTTCATATTTAGCTGACACTTAAAAATATTTTTAATATACATTGAGGAAACTCTGCTTCCTTGCATCAGTTCCTCTAATTGGCATGTGTCACCTAAGACTGACAGTTTCAGAGATGTCATTTTTTTAAATTTTTGATCCCTTATACCGTAATTTAATGTCAGGCAACAAGTGACCTCTGATAGTGCCTAAACAAACTTTTTAAGTATATTTTCTATGTTCCACTTTCACTTCATAACAATAGGAAAAATCAGGACCTTTGAATAAACAAAACATGTGACGAGCGTAAGTAGTTCCACACGTGGAAAGGTGGACACTGCTACAGGAGTGTAATTAACTCCACGTTTTTCTTATTCTCGAGACAAACTTCTGTCGAACTAAGAACGATGATCTTAAAGACTGTCGTTACAGTAAGAACTCCAAGTAAAAACGAAATTTAAAAGACGCGCTTGAAATCAGTATATAAACTCGATTTCTTTGTCCAGGTTTGATTTGTTTTTGAATTTCGCTCAAAAATTACAAGGAAGCTATCTGCGCTAGCCATCCGAAATTTAGCAGTGTAAGACTAGAGTGAAAGCAGCTAATCATCATCACCTACCGCTAACTTTTGGGTTACTCTTTTACCAACGAATAAGGGGATTGACTGTGACATTTTAATGTCCCCACAACTGAAAAGGCGGGCATATTTGGTGTGATGGGGATTCGAACTCGCGACGTTAAGATTACGAGTCAAGCGCCCTAACCACCTGGCCATAACGGACCTTCTATGTCCAGTCGACAGTGTCAAGTGTCTCGTGTTTTCTTTCAGCATTGATCAGTTGTGACATTCAGATAATGTCAACTCGGCCAGCAGAGGACTTTACAGTCATCATACCTTTCAAACAGGATGCTGTTTGTTACTGAAATATCTTCTCTGAACAGACATTATCTACTATAGAAAACAAAGAAAAAAAGCAATGAAAACAAGACCATCTCGACGACCTTCTGAAACAAGTAAATAAAAGAAAAATAATTTAGTGTGTAAATGCTGTATATAAAAACATACAATTTGCCTACATGTCGTACATTTACTCATTTTGAATGCTTAATACAGCGTGGTAGTTAAGGCGTTCGAGATTGGCATGGCCAAGTGTGTTAAGGAGTTCGAATCCTCATCGCACCAAACATGCTCGTCCTTTCAGCCGTGGTGGAGTTATAATGTGACGATAAATCCCACTATTCGTTGGTAAAAGAGTAGCCCAAGAGCTGGCGGTAGGTGGTGATGACTAGCTGCCTTCTCTCTAGTTTTACACTGCTAAACCAGGAACGGCTAGCGCAGATAGCCCTCGAGTAACTTTGCGCAAAATTCAAAACAAACAAACAAACAAGGCGTTCGAGTCTAAATTACGAGTTGCCGAACATGCACGCCCTTCTAGCCAGGGAACTTTATAATTTCACAGTCATTTCCATTGTTTATTGTTAAAGAGTAACTCAACAGATGAAAGTAGGTGGTAGGTGGTGTCGTTTTCAAATTAGGAACAACCAGCGTAGATAACCGTTTGGTAGCTTTGTGTGAAGGCAAATCACCTTCTTGTTGTTCTTAACATCTGTAAACGCAAATTGGAGTTCATTACTAGACAATTTTATTGATGTAAATATAATAACGACCAACATTTTTTTTTTACAGAATGACCCGTCTGGTGGGTCAGCGTTAAGTATACAGACTTGTAATGCATAAAAATCCGCGGTTCGATTCTACACGGTGTACAATAATATAAATAGCCCACTGTAGTACTTTATACTAAGAAAGACGACGATATCTCCATAACGTATCTTTATCTAATCAGTATTTCGTTTCGTTATGAGTTATTGATTAAACTGGATTTAAAGAACTGTGAATTATCAATAGGTTCTGATGAAGCTCTAACCCCAAGATACTGAACAAATAAAGACACGGTCTGGAGACATCTCGTTACTTTATTTAAATGAATATAATTGGCTTACTAATCCACTCAGCTCCGCCTTCATTGTCCAGTTTCTTGTTTATTTGTTTGTTTATTTTAAAGCACGCCCACATTAGGTTATTTGATGTCCCAACTGCGGGGAAGCTCCCCCCCCCCGGATTTCAGCTTTGTAATCCCACTGTCTCGCTTGGAGCTTTGGTGTCCAGGGTATGACCTTTTATTTCGTATAATAGTATTTGGGTTACACTTACAGATTTGTGGACGATAGTGACCACAGCTCACTGATGTTTAGTTACTCCCAAAGTTTCATACTCTAGTGTCAATTTAGCTCAAACACATTTATGTAAAGTAATGTCGAGAAAAACCCACCTGTAGAGAAATATATGTATAAAAACGGCTCGTTTGGGTTGAGAAAATTTTTTACGTAGAGGAGTGAACAACGTTTCGACCTTCTTCGGTCATCGCCAGGTTTACAAAGAAAGAGAGAGGTAACTGACCGGAAGCTGACCACATATTTGAAACGGATTGTGTAACTGAATGTCGGAATGTAGAGTGCGGGCTTAGATGTTTGAATATATATATTTTTTATATTATTTATTTTATTTTTATTATTTATTATATTATTTTTAATATAGATATAAAGGTGTTCCTTTGTTTTGGTTTATAAGAAACAAATGCGAAATTAAAGAATCCTTACTTATTCAACAACTTAAGCCTAATATAAATAACTGCCATGGTTCATATTGGTATCATAAAGTTCTTGTTTAAGTTTCGTCGTATTAAGCTTTTCCCGCCATTTCATTAGGATTTTCGTCATAAGTTGTACCCATCAAATTTCTAATTACGTTTTGTCATTTTTCGCGCCTAATAAGTGTGTATTCTGTCGCAACATTTTCCTTCAGGTTTCAGGTTTCATTTCGTCACATTCGACTTTTCGCGCCAAATAATTAGAAATTCCGTCACAAGTTGTTTGCATCAGGGTTTTGATTACGGTTTCATCACAGTGATAAGCCAGTTAATGAGTGAATTAATGTCAGTTTGAAGTATTAGGTTCAAGTGTTTCCACGTTTACTGAAGTTAATTTTTTTTTGTTCATCTTTATATTTTCCGTGCTGAGGTGCATAACGTAATATTGCTAATGTGATGAAATTCGGATTTCTTTCAGCCACTAACATTAGTCGGGCATGGTGTGGTGATAAGAATGTCGATCCAAGGATTTGGGATTAACTTTTGATTTCAGTTGTGGGCACGTTATAAAAGTGACTTTATAACCTGTTCTTCTCTGATGCAAGACGAGGGACAGCTATATCAAAACCATAGGGACCTCTAACCAGGGACCCCAATGACATAACGGTATGTTTGTTGGTTCACACCGCTAGAACCAGGTTTCGATACCCGTGATGGACAGAGCACAGATAGTCCATCGTGTACCTTTGTGCTTAATTCCAAAAACAAACAAAAAAACCCTCTGATCAAATAGATGAGCGCGTGTTGTCGATTAAGTTGAAAATTCCCTTTCCAACAACGAACTCATTAATTGGAGAGTAGAAGTTGCATTGAAATATCTGATCGCCTTTTCTCCGACACTGAGAGATATCTGACGTAATCAGGGCGCTCGACTTGCAATCTACGCGCGGCGGATTCAAATCCCATCACTGAACATATTCTTCTTGTCAGGCGCGAGGTTGTGAAAATCAGGGGGTGAGAGCTCAAATAACTAATAGTGTTGCGCGAAACTCAACAAACAAAGAAACAAACTGTTTGTAAGATCACAACTACAAATAAGATATTTGGCTAAAATTTTGACAATAAATATTTGTTTATATTTTAGAATTATTTTTTTTTATGTGCTTACTAATCGCATAAAATATGATGACCTTGATAATCGTCATCAAAAAAATATAATCGGGAATTTCCGTTTTACATATCGCTAAATATTCATGTTCTTCAGACATCTGTGGGTTTGAACTTGAAAGTTTGGTTTACAAGTAGGACTCTAACCGGTGTTGTTGCCACATTTTGGGATAAAAGTGTTTACTTTTTTTCTGAAATAAAAAGTCTTTGTTTTTAAATTTCGCGAAAAGCTGCTTGATGTTTAACGGCTCTAATCGTTCATAACATTATGTGACAAAATTTTTACTCTTTATTGTTCATGGACAGAAAGTTATTTCTCAATTGCTTATTCCTAAAGTAAATTGAAAAATTTACTCTTGAAACTTTGCTTTTGTGGACTGAGAGCATATAACGAAAACATGATGGGAGACCATATTTGGGGGCTGACACTTGAAAGTGATTTACATTACAGTCGTAAATCTCGAAAAACTACTCACTTCTAAATATTTTTGTATAGTTTTAGTATAAATATACGTAAATCTTGATTCGTATGTTGTTTTATTCAGACCTTACGTAAATGCAAATGTGCAAATTTTCCCGTTTTTACATATAAAATAGGTTAATTTCTAAATTTCATTATCCAGGTCACGAAAGCAAAATTTGAAGGGAATAATGGCCATTTTCTGTACTTTTACAACATAAGCAGCTAAGAAATAACACATAGTATTCAGGAACAAAATTTATATTGCATAGTGTAATTTATCACTGATGCATCAGACCAAATGAACATCTCCCGTCACGAGCTCTTGGACGTTGGTCAGGTGGTTAAGGCACTCAACTTGTTATCCGACGGTCGCGGGTTCGAATCCCCGTCGCACCAAACATGCTCGCCCTTGCAGTAGTACATTTGGAACCGACTTTTTTGATTTATAAGATTGTAATGTAGTTTCGAATGCCACATAACAAGAAGTGAATGTTTAAAATGTATAAGTTATTAATGAACGGAATTTCACGAATACTGTCCATTTATTTACTGATTTTATTGAAAATTTACTCTCGAACTTGACCCGGCATGGCCAGGTGGGTTAAGGCGTGCGATTCGTAATGTGAGGGTCTCGGGTTCGCAACCCCGTCGCACCAAACATTTTCGCTTTTACAGCCGTGAAGGCGTAAAACATGACGGTCAATCCCACTATTCGTTGGTAAAAGAGTAGCCCAAGAGTTGGCGGTGGGTGATGATGACTAGCTGCCTTTCCTCTTGAAGCTTTGCACGAAATTCAAACAAACCATCAATGAAGACACCTAACATTTTCGATCTTGATAAATCTTTCAACACACGGTTATTTAAATATAAAAAAGGCTTAAGTCTTTCTAATACACATACATTTTTCAAACAAATGTTTTTTAAACCATTTGTGTTTCTAAGTCATATAAGTTTCCATAGACAATTTTAGCTTAATAAAATAGTAATTCTTAAGTTTTTAGAGATATTTATAGTTGTATTTGTTATTGATACAAGTCGACTTCCTGATAGATGGCACTGTTAAAACTGGTTTCGTCATCGTGTGGAATATGCTAGTTCTTGTGCTATTACACCTTTAACTTTTATGTATATTTATTTTACCAACGCTATATTTTCATTGAAATGGAAGTTCTGGGCTTGGAATGTTTATCCTATGCGCACTAGAGATGCGATTTCACTGCGCATTCCCGGTTCACATTTGTATTTTAAATTCATAATTTATATTCGGAATAAAATGTTTCCCGTATTTTAAATACAATTCCAGATAGTTTATTGGTTATGTTATTCTATAGCCTAGTGTCCCCTGCATGTTAACTAATGCCGTTTATGGAAGGCGTTCACGTCTATAACGCTTCTTCATTCTAGTAAAGTATTGGGTCACTCCAGGTTTCTTAGAACCAATTTCCCTGATTGTCTGTTTCCTGGACTTTACATCCCAATGACGTTGAATGTCGCGATATAACTCTATTTGACTAGTATGTGGTTTTGTTTATGACTTTTACAACGTGTGGTTCCGAGAAGTAGGTGCTTTTCCAAAAATAAACCGCTTCATCTCACAGGTGCTGGTATTTCTGTCAGGGGTGCTTTGTCTGCATAATTTTTAATATTACAATCTTTCTTTCATATCCGAAAAAAAAATGTTATTTCATAATATTCACATCCATATTATTTTTCCCTTTTGTAAGATTTTCCCATTTCCATGGGTCAGGTAATATCAGACTATATTATTTCTCGGTAGCTGCGTGAATAAAGAAATGTTCTATCTGAAAGGTGCTTCTGACCCAACGACAATGCACAAAGATTTTCATTCGTCTTTATATAGATAGTCAGTAAAGGCTAATTATAACTGTAGAGACAGACTGCTAAACGCAAACTAACGTGGCAGAGGTTTAGTTTAGAGAGAGAGAAATCGTAAGAATTCTATCTCCAACTGGGGTGTTCAGGAACCTTGTGGTTCCTCTTCATCCCCTTTCATGAAAGGTTATTAGGTTTAGTTTTGCCCCCCAGTGGCTCAGCGGTATGTCTGCGGACTTACACGCTAAAATCCGGGTTTCGATACCCGTGGTGGGCAGAGCACAGATAGCCCATTGTGTAGCTTTGTGCTTAATTCAAAAACAACAACAAGGTTTAGTTTTATTTATTTATTTATTTATTAAACAATTTTTTACTCTTTTTTTGGGTGAAGGATGTCACTCTAAATGTTATCCTAGACCGAGGCAGTATATAATTTACTGGAGTGAATGATGGTAGACTGAATGCAGATCTTAGTATTCTGTTCTGTTGATTTTCTGGAGTGTGTTGTTTGAAATACTGTGTGTTACTTGACATCCATACTCTATTAGTGGACGGATGTAAGCCTTGTATATTTGTATAATGGCGTTTGGTGAACATTTTGATTGTCTACTGGTTAGGGTCATTAAGTGTGAAATCCATTTTTTAATTGATGAGTGCATATTGTTAACATGTTTTTTCCATGTTAGTTTTGTGTCGAAAGTAATGTCAAGGAATGTGATGTTTCACAAAGAAACTTGAAGTTTCCACAAGCGCCACTAACTTTTAAGACCCGTAGAATTGGTCATCTCAGTTGAAACTGAAACAATATCCGTGATTTGATTTTTTTTTCAGGGGTAAATTGTGTTCCAGTTTTATTCCTTAAAAAAAAAGTTTGTAGTAAGTAATTTTAACAGTAAAATAATGTATTAATTGTACATAATTCAGAATTTTATTACGCAATCGGCAAATCAACTCTGTGTATTTACTCGCAAAATGTAATGTTTTTCAGTACAAAAATCATCTGATTCTTTGTATTTGAAAGTTATATACACGCGTATGTGTATTTTTGTAAATACAATATCAGTGATTTAATGTCTTGAAAAATTGACAAACGCATCAAAAATGATGCGTATATTGGCATTAAGTAATCTCGAACCTTTGTTATCGACTAATCTCGAACCCTGTTTCCTTTCATCATCTGTAGTAGATAGTGTTCACTGGAAATGAGTTTTCAATGGCAGTTGTATACATTTGGAAAGAAATATGCATGTGACATGAGAAAGTAGATTCGACAGTTACTAATTATTTATTGTAACTCAGTTTTGTTCATCTGGGGAAAGTTACGCGCACTGGTTCCTTTATTCTTTCACGGGTACAGAATATCGTGGTCACGTGAACTTAGCTGTCCGTATACAAAACATCTGCTGTGTCACTTCAGAGAAAGATTCAGTCACTCCGTGTTGGTTTGTACGCACCGTTATTTTAATAGCTAGCTTTCGAAAAAAAAATCACTCAAAATAGATAACGTAAACAAGTCAGCACATGTGTGTGTGTGTGTGTGTGTGTGTAATTAAACCAAGCGTATACGACAGAATCGTCTTTGAACGCCCAATAAATCTTTATCTTACATTCAAAAATCAGATCTAGTTTGCAGAAGTTACAGAATGGAAATCGTGTAACCAGCAGAGAAGGTAATTGTGTTTACAGTTATGGGGAACACTCCCCCTCCTCGTATCATCACGATTGTGGGGACACTCCCCTCCTCGTATCATCACGATTGTAGGGACACTCCCCATCCTCGTATCATTGCGATTGTGGCGACACTCCCCCGTCCTCGTATCATCACGATTGTGGGGACACTCCCCCTCGTCGTATCATCGGAAGTTATGATGGTTCACAAACCTCCGGTATAATTACCATTCACAGTCTGAACTTAGTTGTGACAAAGTTTGTCTACAAGGGTTTAACTTTCTCATCCTAATTTAGCGTCAGTTCCTATAAATATATTTAGAACTTAAAACACAAAATATTTCATTCTGTGAGATTTAAGTCTTAACTTTTTATTGCATTCAAAGCGAGACTTGAATGTTACAAAGAGATAGAAAACATCCATACATGTTCGAAATCCGTTAAACCCCCCCCCCCATAAAAACACGCATTCTCAAACACGCAGACAACCTGAGACATTTTTAGCGTTAGGGCTGGAAGTCTATATGCGTAGTTGATAAATAGAGCACTGTTACACTGCTGAAGGGTACATGAAAATAAACAAACGGAATGTCTTTTTATAACAAATATGACGAAGTTTGTTTGTACTTTAATATATCCACAAAGAAGCCGAAACTTAGCTGGGTTTTAGGTTTGGTTCGTTAAATAACGACGTACCACAGGGTTTTAAAACTAACAAATTTCGCTGATTAACATAGAAACGCCAGAAATGTCGAAGAATTTATACATGTTTTGAGTCAGTGTTGTTTTTGTTGGGTTTTTTTCTACATCCAAGCATTATCAACATTGAACCGTGTATTAAATGTCTAATTGTTTCAATACCCGTGGCGGGCGAAGCACAATTAGCCAGCCCATTGTGTAGCTTTGTGCTTACTTTCAAAATACAGGGTGTTCGGAAAGTCACTTATATATTTATTAACAGGTAAAACTACACAGTGACCTTCCGAACACCCTGTACAATAACCAAACAATCATATAAATTATATTTATGATTTGACGATGTATGAGAGTTTTGAATATGAACACGGTTCATTTTAATACCTATGAAATCTGACTATAAACTGATTATCCAAGCGCCAGATATTATGCAGGTAAGTAATAGCCCGGAATAGCCATGTGGTTAGGGCGCTCGACTCGTAATCTGAGGGTCGAGGGTTCGAATCTTCGTCCTATCCAACATACTCGCCTTTCCAGCATGGGCGCGTTACAACATTGTGGTCAGTCCGACTATTTGTTGGTAAAAGAGTAGTACAAGAGTTGATGGCGGGTTGTGATGACTAGCTGCCTTCCCTCTAGTCTTACACTGACCGATTAAGGACGGCTAGCGCAGATATACAAGTTTTAAATATACTAATTAAGTATGCTATAATTTTTAAGTATTTGACATCTGCTGGCCTAAAGCTTCATTGCAGGGAGCCCACGCCTAATTTTACTGTATTTGTTTCTTTAGATTGTTACTGAACCCGTTCTTCCCCAAAACACATTGTATTATAACACATTACATAAATTTTATTGTACCATATATCAGTTATATCTTGTCTCTCCTGGGTTGCTGTTCTGAGAACGTTAATCTTAATAAGAATGAAACTGGTTCGTACGTAATTTCCATGGAGTAAAATAGAGTTTTCTTTTAGAAAATACATACCAAGTATAAAAGTTGTTAATTATTTGACTTAAAATTGGTTTTTGGGGATCAGAATGATGGTAAGCTCGTGCATGGCCATATGGTGAACGTGTCGGTCCAGGAACTCGTGTATCATGGCACATTGCCACTAAATCGCGCCCAAAACTTTCGAGCCATTTTTGCTTTATAAGATTGACGGTTAAATCCCACTAATAGATTAGTGCAATAGTTGGCGGTGGGTACTCTTTGTCTAGGTTTCTTATCACTCGTTTATCGGTTCAGAATTAGTGACGGCGAGTCCTGGTGTAGATTTGCTCAAACATTCGAATCGTACCAAACCGAAAACTCAGCCCTTCAATTTCACGTGAGGCTTGCCCAAGACGGGTTGTTTAGTGATCTCTTCTAAAACGTGTATAATACTTCTTAAAACTCTGTTTACGTTAAGTTAACCCTGCCGTTTATAATAAGGACATGAATCATAGTTTATAGACTGATCAGAATTCTGCAAGCCTAATGACCTCTCAAATGAGTTTTCATTCTCTAATTACCCAAAAAGAACGTAGAGACTGGGTGGTACACGCAGACCACCAGTGGAAGTGTTCTTTGTTCATCTGTGTGTAATATGTACTGGACTCTGCTAGAACAACTGTAGATAAAACTCAAATTCCATTAGTGTGTTCCGTATGTAAAGTCTATCATGCTTGAATAGCAGTATTTTGTTTTTACTGATTACATCGTGAACAGAATACGGCAAAAAAGTGAAGCGTACTGGAAGTGTTGATTGGTTCGAGGAGAATAACAGTGTTAGAGGAAATACTTGAAGTATTCTAAAAATGCTGGTTTGTAAAGTGTCATGGGAAGTGCCTTAGGGGTACATGAGGTATTTTGGAAACGCTGGCTTCTTAAGTGTCATGGGAAGTTCCTCAGGTATTCTGAAGAGGCTTGACTTGTATCATAAAAAGTGCTGCAAGTACTCTTGGCGTGCTTGTTTCTAAAGTGTCATAGGAAGTGGCTGGAGTATTCTGGACAATCTGTTTGGTAAAGTGTCATAGGAAGTGGCTGGAGTATTCTGGACATGCTGTTTGGTAAAGTGTCATAGGAAGTGGCTGGAGTATTCTGGACATTCTGTTTGGTAAAATGTCATAGGAAGTGGCTGGAGTATTCTAGACATGCTGTTTGGTAAAGTGTCATAGGAAGTGGCTGGAGTATTCTGGACATGCTGTTTGGTAAAGTGTCATAGGAAGTGGCTGGAGTATTCTGGACATGCTGTTTGGTAAAGTGTTATAGGAATTGTCTGGATTATTCTGGACATTCTGTTTGGTAAAGTGTCATAGGAAGTGGCTGGAGTATTCTGGACATTCTGTTTGGTAAAATGTCATAGGAAGTGGCTGTAGGCGTTAGCTTATGGTTATCGTAAGTAATGGATGATAATACTTCTGGTTCGATGTGTTTTTATAAGATATTAGTGTTTTTATAAGATATTACACCTCTAAAGGATAATTGTGGAGGAGAAAGCGAAGTTCATTGCAGAAGTTCTGAATGTGGCACGTGCTGCTTTTGGAGGCTAAATATCAAAGATGTCTGAGTGGCTTATGGTATGGCCACACCTCTCTCGTGTGACATACCTTTCTTTATGAGGATAGACCTGGGGTGATAAAAGAAAGGGTAAACAACATATTACATATTCCTAATTTTGTGTTCATGTTTGACGTTCTTTGGACCTATTTATATGTACTTACTGAGTTGTGTATAAGTTATGTTCTCATTCCTCAAAACAGGTTTTAATAAATGATGTAGTTAACACTAATTACTTAGTGTTATAAAGAAATATTTCGACCCTCCGGCTTCATTTTGTCACTGTAACCCTAGTAAATCAGCGATGCTAATTGGGTTAAAACTTTCGTGGTTTGCAGATCACAAATGTCTTTACATTTAACAACAATAAAATCAATCTCATGGATTGTTCGCGCTTTGTTTCTGAGATGAAAAGGTATACAATTAAGCAGAAACGGAAGAACCAACTGGCGAAAGAACTCAAAGCTCAGCCATTGAAGGGTTGGTTCTTGGAACAACCGCGGAAATTGAAACCAGTGTTTACGAAAATACTTTTCATCGATTTATACACGGTGATCCAATGAGAGATATTATACTGGTTTCCTATGGGAAAGAACAAAACAAATTTACCTTATTTGGCTTATACTAGTGTCAGTTAAGCACACCTGGTTAGCAACACTGACTTGCAACAATATCAGTTAGAACAGCTGGCTTCTAACAATATTAGATTTAGCATTTGGCCAACAACAGTACCAGTTAGAACAGCTGGCTTGCTACAGTATCAGTTAGAACAGCTGGCTTGCTACAGTATCAGTTAGAACAGCTGGCTTGCTACAGTATCAGTTAGAACAGCTGGCTTGCTACAGTATCAGTTAGAACACCTGGCTTGCTACAGTATCAGTTAGAACACCTGGCTTGCTACAGTATCAGTTAGAACAGCTGGCTTGCTACAGTACCAGTTAGAACAGCTGGCTTGCTACAGTATCAGTTAGAACACCTGGCTTGCTTACAGTATCAGTTAGAACAGCTGGCTTGCTACAGTATCAGTTAGAACAGCTGGCTTGCTTACAGTATCAGTTAGAACAGCTGGCTTGCTTACAGTATCAGTTAGAACAGCTGGCTTGCTTACAGTATCAGTTAGAACAGCTGGCTTGCTACAGTATCAGTTAGAACAGCTGGCTTGCTACAGTATCAGTTAGAACAGCTGGCTTGCTTACAGTATCAGTTAGAACAGCTGGCTTGCTACAGTACCAGTTAGAACAGCTGGCTTGCTACAGTACCAGTTAGAACAGCTGGCTTGCTACAGTACCAGTTAGAACAGCTGGCTTGCTACAGTATCAGTTAGAACACCTGGCTTGCTACAGTATCAGTTAGAACAGCTGGCTTGCTACAGTATCAGTAAGAACAGCTGGCTTGCTACAGTATCAGTTAGAACAGCTGGCTTGCTACAGTATCAGTAAGAACAGCTGGCTTGCTACAGTATCAGTTAGAACAGCTGGCTTGCTACAGTATCAGTTAGAACAGCTGGCTTGCTACAGTATCAGTTAGAACAGCTGGCTTGCTTACAGTATCAGTTAGAACAGCTGGCTTGCTACAGTATCAGTTAGAACAGCTGGCTTGCTTACAGTATCAGTTAGAACAGCTGGCTTGCTACAGTATCAGTTAGAAAACCTGGCTTGCTACAGTATCAGTTAGAACACCTGGCTTGCTACAGTATCAGTAAGAACAGCTGGCTTGCTACAGTATCAGTTAGAACAGCTGGCTTGCTACAGTATCAGTTAGAACAGCTGGCTTGCTACAGTATCAGTTAGAACAGCTGGCTTGCTACAGTATCAGTTAGAACAGCTGGCTTGCTTACAGTATCAGTTAGAACAGCTGGCTTGCTACAGTATCAGTTAGAACACCTGGCTTGCTACAGTATCAGTTAGAACACCTGGCTTGCTACAGTATCAGTAAGAACACCTGGCTTGCTACAGTATCAGTTAGAACAGCTGGCTTGCTACAGTATCAGTTAGAACAGCTGGCTTGCTACAGTATCAGTTAGAACAGCTGGCTTGCTACAGTATCAGTTAGAACAGCTGGCTTGCTACAGTATCAGTTAGAACAGCTGGCTTGCTACAGTATCAGTTAGAACAGCTGGCTTGCTACAGTATCAGTAAGAACAGCTGGCTTGCTACAGTATCAGTTAGAACAGCTGGCTTGCTACAGTATCAGTAAGAACAGCTGGCTTGCTACAGTATCAGTTAGAACAGCTGGCTTGCTACAGTATCAGTAAGAACAGCTGGCTTGCTACAGTATCAGTTAGAACAGCTGGCTTGCTACAGTATCAGTTAGAACACCTGGCTTGCTACAGTATCAGTTAGAACACCTGGCTTGCTACAGTATCAGTTAGAACAGCTGGCTTGCTACAGTATCAGTTAGAACACCTGGCTTGCTACAGTATCAGTAAGAACAGCTGGCTTGCTACAGTATCAGTTAGAACAGCTGGCTTGCTACAGTATCAGTTAGAACAGCTGGCTTGCTACAGTATCAGTTAGAACAGCTGGCTTGCTACAGTATCAGTTAGAACAGCTGGCTTGCTTACAGTATCAGTTAGAACAGCTGGCTTGCTACAGTATCAGTTAGAACACCTGGCTTGCTACAGTATCAGTTAGAACACCTGGCTTGCTACAGTATCAGTAAGAACAGCTGGCTTGCTACAGTATCAGTAAGAACAGCTGGCTTGCTACAGTATCAGTTAGAACAGCTGGCTTGCTACAGTATCAGTTAGAACAGCTGGCTTGCTACAGTATCAGTTAGAACAGCTGCTTGCTACAGTATCAGTTAGAACAGCTGGCTTGCTACAGTATCAGTTAGAACAGCTGGCTTGCTACAGTATCAGTTAGAACAGCTGGCTTGCTACAGTATCAGTTAGAACAGCTGGCTTGCTACAGTATCAGTTAGAACAGCTGGCTTGCTACAGTATCAGTTAGAACAGCTGGCTTGCTTACAGTATCAGTAAGAACAGCTGGCTTGCTACAGTATCAGTTAGAACAGCTGGCTTGCTTACAGTATCAGTTAGAACAGCTGGCTTGCTACAGTATCAGTTAGAACAGCTGGCTTGCTACAGTATCAGTTAGAACAGCTGGCTTGCTACAGTATCAGTAAGAACAGCTGGCTTGCTTACAGTATCAGTAAGAACAGCTGGCTTGCTTACAGTATCAGTAAGAACAGCTGGCTTGCTACAGTATCAGTAAGAACAGCTGGCTTGCTACAGTATCAGTTAGAACAGCTGGCTTGCTTACAGTATCAGTTAGAACAGCTGGCTTGCTACAGTATCAGTTAGAACAGCTGGCTTGCTACAGTATCAGTTAGAACAGCTGGCTTGCTTACAGTATCAGTTAGAACAGCTGGCTTGCTACAGTATCAGTAAGAACAGCTGGCTTGCTACAGTATCAGTTAGAACAGCTGGCTTGCTACAGTATCAGTTAGAACAGCTGGCTTGCTACAGTATCAGTTAGAACAGCTGGCTTGCTTACAGTATCAGTTAGAACAGCTGGCTTGCTACAGTATCAGTTAGAACAGCTGGCTTGCTTACAGTATCAGTTAGAACAGCTGGCTTGCTACAGTATCAGTTAGAACAGCTGGCTTGCTTACAGTATCAGTTAGAACAGCTGGCTTGCTACAGTATCAGTTAGAACAGCTGGCTTGCTACAGTATCAGTTAGAACAGCTGGCTTGCTACAGTATCAGTTAGAACAGCTGGCTTGCTACAGTATCAGTTAGAACAGCTGGCTTGCTACAGTATCAGTTAGAACAGCTGGCTTGCTACAGTATCAGTTAGAACAGCTGGCTTGCTTACAGTATCAGTAAGAACAGCTGGCTTGCTACAGTATCAGTTAGAACAGCTGGCTTGCTTACAGTATCAGTTAGAACAGCTGGCTTGCTACAGTATCAGTTAGAACAGCTGGCTTGCTACAGTATCAGTTAGAACAGCTGGCTTGCTACAGTATCAGTAAGAACAGCTGGCTTGCTTACAGTATCAGTAAGAACAGCTGGCTTGCTTACAGTATCAGTAAGAACAGCTGGCTTGCTACAGTATCAGTAAGAACAGCTGGCTTGCTACAGTATCAGTTAGAACAGCTGGCTTGCTTACAGTATCAGTTAGAACAGCTGGCTTGCTACAGTATCAGTTAGAACAGCTGGCTTGCTACAGTATCAGTTAGAACAGCTGGCTTGCTTACAGTATCAGTTAGAACAGCTGGCTTGCTACAGTATCAGTAAGAACAGCTGGCTTGCTACAGTATCAGTTAGAACAGCTGGCTTGCTACAGTATCAGTTAGAACAGCTGGCTTGCTACAGTATCAGTTAGAACAGCTGGCTTGCTTACAGTATCAGTTAGAACAGCTGGCTTGCTACAGTATCAGTTAGAACAGCTGGCTTGCTTACAGTATCAGTTAGAACAGCTGGCTTGCTACAGTATCAGTTAGAACAGCTGGCTTGCTTACAGTATCAGTTAGAACAGCTGGCTTGCTACAGTATCAGTTAGAACAGCTGGCTTGCTTACAGTATCAGTTAGAACAGCTGGCTTGCTTACAGTATCAGTTAGAACAGCTGGCTTGCTTACAGTATCAGTAAGAACAGCTGGCTTGCTACAGTATCAGTAAGAACAGCTGGCTTGCTACAGTATCAGTTAGAACAGCTGGCTTGCTACAGTATCAGTTAGAACAGCTGGCTTGCTTACAGTATCAGTTAGAACAGCTGGCTTGCTACAGTATCAGTTAGAACAGCTGGCTTGCTACAGTATCAGTTAGAACAGCTGGCTTGCTACAGTATCAGTTAGAACAGCTGGCTTGCTACAGTATCAGTAAGAACAGCTGGCTTGCTTACAGTATCAGTTAGAACAGCTGGCTTGCTACAGTATCAGTAAGAACAGCTGGCTTGCTACAGTATCAGTAAGAACAGCTGGCTTGCTACAGTATCAGTAAGAACAGCTGGCTTGCTACAGTATCAGTTAGAACAGCTGGCTTGCTACAGTATCAGTTAGAACAGCTGGCTTGCTACAGTATCAGTTAGAACAGCTGGCTTGCTACAGTATCAGTTAGAACACCTGGCTTGCTACAGTATCAGTTAGAACAGCTGGCTTGCTTACAGTATCAGTTAGAACAGCTGGCTTGCTACAGTATCAGTTAGAACAGCTGGCTTGCTTACAGTATCAGTTAGAACAGCTGGCTTGCTACAGTATCAGTTAGAACAGCTGGCTTGCTACAGTATCAGTTAGAACAGCTGGCTTGCTACAGTATCAGTTAGAACACCTGGCTTGCTACACTATCAGTTAGAACAGCTGGCTTGCTTACAGTATCAGTTAGAACAGCTGGCTTGCTTACAGTATCAGTAAGAACAGCTGGCTTGCTACAGTATCAGTTAGAACAGCTGGCTTGCTACAGTATCAGTTAGAACAGCTGGCTTGCTTACAGTATCAGTTAGAACAGCTGGCTTGCTACAGTATCAGTTAGAACAGCTGGCTTGCTACAGTATCAGTTAGAACAGCTGGCTTGCTACAGTATCAGTTAGAACACCTGGCTTGCTACAGTATCAGTTAGAACAGCTGGCTTGCTACAGTATCAGTTAGAACAGCTGGCTTGCTACAGTATCAGTTAGAACAGCTGGCTTGCTACAGTATCAGTTAGAACAGCTGGCTTGCTACAGTATCAGTAAGAACAGCTGGCTTGCTTACAGTATCAGTTAGAACAGCTGGCTTGCTACAGTATCAGTTAGAACAGCTGGCTTGCTACAGTATCAGTTAGAACAGCTGGCTTGCTACAGTATCAGTTAGAACAGCTGGCTTGCTACAGTATCAGTTAGAACAGCTTGCTTGCTACAGTATCAGTTAGAACAGCTGGCTTGCTACAGTATCAGTTAGAACAGCTGGCTTGCTACAGTATCAGTTAGAACAGCTGGCTTGCTACAGTATCAGTAAGAACAGCTGGCTTGCTACAGTATCAGTTAGAACAGCTGGCTTGCTACAGTATCAGTTAGAACAGCTGGCTTGCTACAGTATCAGTAAGAACAGCTGGCTTGCTTACAGTATCAGTTAGAACAGCTGGCTTGCTACAGTATCAGTAAGAACAGCTGGCTTGCTACAGTATCAGTAAGAACAGCTGGCTTGCTACAGTATCAGTAAGAACAGCTGGCTTGCTACAGTATCAGTTAGAACAGCTGGCTTGCTACAGTATCAGTTAGAACAGCTGGCTTGCTACAGTATCAGTTAGAACAGCTGGCTTGCTACAGTATCAGTTAGAACACCTGGCTTGCTACAGTATCAGTTAGAACAGCTGGCTTGCTTACAGTATCAGTAAGAACAACTGGCTTGCTACAGTATCAGTTAGAACAGCTGGCTTGCTACAGTATCAGTTAGAACAGCTGGCTTGCTACAGTATCAGTTAGAACACCTGGCTTGCTACAGTATCAGTAAGAACAGCTGGCTTGCTACAGTATCAGTTAGAACAGCTGGCTTGCTTACAGTATCAGTTAGAACAGCTGGCTTGCTACAGTATCAGTTAGAACAGCTGGCTTGCTACAGTATCAGTTAGAACACCTGGCTTGCTACAGTATCAGTTAGAACAGCTGGCTTGCTACAGGTACAAGGAACACCATGTTAGAACACGTACGGATTACGACGTCAGCGATGTGAAAAGTTTTTAATATTCAATAGGTTCTGTGATAAAGTCCGAAAAGCAGTAATCATTATTTATGTTTTAGAAACTTAGCGAAACTAACTGTTCATTATTTACGTTATTCAATCAAAGCTCCTGGATGTAGAACTGTTCAGTATGAACCTAAGACTGCTAAATCATACGTAATGGTAAGCATGATCACGTGCTTGAGTGCTGCACGTGTTGGACGATGGTACATGTTTGTTCAGTCGCCCCTTAAAATATGTAGTAGAACACTAGAAATCATTTCTTAATGCCGATAGTGTTTGTGGCTGACGGCTCGAGTGTTGTTCGCCTATCTTAACAGAACAGTAACACTCCTGAACGAGGAAACTGTTTTGTATTCATTCTTTGCAAAAGCTTGTCCGTTACGCTAGGCCCGGCATGACCAAGTAGGTTAAGGCGTTCGACTCGTAATCTGAGGGTCACGGGTTCGAATTCCCATCACACCAAATATGCTCGCCCTTTCAGTCGTGAGGGCGTTACAATATTACGGTTAATCCTACTATTCGTTGATAAAAGAGTAGCGCAAGAGTTGGCGATGGGTGGTGATGACTAGCTGCCTTCCCTTTAACCTTACACTGCTAAATCATGAGCGGCAAACGCAATTAACCCTCGTGTAGCTTTGCGCGAAATTCGAAACAAACAAGTAGCAAGTCTCAACATCATCTAAATTCATTCATAATTACTCGAACATACCAACCATATCAGATAGACTCCTAAATATTACAATTAGGTATTTTAACAAAAATTGGATGAAAAATGATTTATTATGCGAACTAGACAGGTATCTCATACATGATGAAGAAAATCCTAAATATCTCTCCCCAATTAACATATATTTTAAATATAAAGAAAAATAAATTAAAGTAAAATATGTATGTATATAAACTTTAAATCTTATATTTATAGTTTACATATTTATGTATTTAAAAAATAATAATAAAATAAATAAATTGCCACCAGCTAACTTGACCTACTGTGAATAATAGACTATAAATGGACATTGCCCTGAGAAGGACCTAACATACAAACAGTTAGGGAAAATAAGTTCAGGAAGGAGGAAGAGGTCAAAGAGAACCTGACCCTCCAGGGCAAAATACCCAGAGACCATCGATCCATCTCCTAGTGCACCTGCGAAACTTGTTCAAGAAAGCTCGTGCTTTGAAAATGGTCCCTTTTTTAACACAGGCAAGTGATTTATATTTTATTTCACGTGGCTTTAGTCACGTCTATTCATTTCTATGTTATCCCAAAAACAATTTCGGAAAGAGGTCTTATGATAAAAGGAAATGGCTTTCAATGTAAACAAACACCTGATAAACTGGTGTTCTTTGAAGAAACGTGGAAAATATACTCGACTCTCAATAGTACTGTGATTTGACCAGTAGTGAAGATTGGAAAAACAGGTGTTTGAGATAAACAGAAAACATAAAATCTACTTTTCTCTTCTGACCAATGAGCCTTTTATGTTCATGAAGTAACTTAAACCCACGGGATACACGTGGCTTCTCGTGCTAAATCAAAACTTCATAGGTACACATCACAATCCACACCTCTTGAACTACAGTGTGTGACAGGTGCACATTACAGTCTACACCTCCTGAACTATAGTGTGTGACAGGTGCACATTACAGTACACACCTCCTGAACTACAGTGTGTGGCAAGTGCACATCACAGTCTACACCTCCTGAACTACAGTGTGTGACAGGTGCACATTACAGTACACACCTCCTGAACTACAGTGTGTAACAGGTGCACATCACAGTACACACCTCCTGAACTACAGTGTGTGGCAAGTGCACATCACAGTCCACACCTCCTGAACTACAGTGTGTGACAGGTGCACATCACAGTCCACACCTCCTGAACTACAGTGTGTTGGCAAGTGCACATCACAGTCCACACCTCCTGAACTACAGTGTTTGACAGGTGCACATCACAGTCCACACCTCCTGAACTACAGTGTTTGACAGGTGCACATCACAGTCCACACCTCCTGAACTACAGTGTTTGACAGGTGCACATCACAGTCCACACCTCCTGAACTAGTGTGTGACAGGTGCACATCACAGTCCACACCTCCTGAACTACAATGTGTGACAGGTGCACATCACAGTCCACACCTCCTGAACTACAATGTGTGACAGGTGCACATCACAGTCTACACCTCCTGAACTACAGTGTGTGGCAAGTGCACATCACAGTCCACACCTGAACTACAGTGTGTAACAGGTGCACATAACAGTTCACACCTCTTGAACTACAGTGTGTACATTCTAGAGAAACGTGAATAAATTGTAACTTAGATACCTTATGAAATGTATAACAAAATTTTGCATAATTTTTATTACCGTACACATAGTTCCCTACAGACTTGTGTCTCTTGACTTCGCGTTATCAAATACACTTATGCAAATGGTAAACTTACGTCTGTATGTAACAAGTATTCGCCTGGAACACAATGCTGATGTGTCTTGTTTTGTTAAATATCTAGGACACTACAAATATAACATACAAGGAACAAAGAAATCAAGCTGTAATAAGAATGACAGTGAAAAACCGCGAGACAATCGTAATGAAAATTGTGAACCCTGGAACGGGAAAGAATGGAAACCTGCTATAAATAACAGTTGGAAAAATACACATGAAAGTGAGACAATAGAACATGAAACTGTACTGGAATTGAAGAACCGTTATTTCTGAAAATCATCTCGGTATCAAAAACAAACGATTCAGCGTGCGTTATACGATTCGTCTGTCCTAACTACTAATGAATGTGTACGTGGAAATCACAACGAAAAAAAAAATGATTTCTTACATTCCAGGCCTAGGGGGAACCAATGTTGGATAATAAATAAAATGTACATCATTGGAGTTTTGTTGTGTCTGCCTACTCTACCCGATAGTCTTACGAAGGTAAAATCACCACTTATCTCGCAAAGAACGTGATTTATAACACTAGGTGTGAAAATAGTAAACAATACGTTAGTGGAAAAACAGCGTCCATTATGGGTGAGGTTCAAAGAAGACCAAAGAGTTGTTGAGAAGTGTACTAGAAACACGTCAACTATAGATTTTCACGATTAGGAATACAGCCACATTATATATATAAAAGCCAAAATAACAGATGGAGAAGAAAACACCAAATGTATAAAAAAATAAGGAAACTGTTTCCATCCAAGCACAGGTCAGTGGACCACCAGTAGGTGTTAATGTTGTTGTTGTTTTGAATTAAGCACAAAGCTACACTATGGGCTATCTGTGCTCTACCCACCACGGGTATCGAAACCCGGATTTTAGCGTTGCAAGTCCGCAGACATACCGCTGAGCCACTGGGGGGCATTAGGTGTTAATAAAAACAACTCAATACTGCGCACAGTGGACCACCAGTAGGTGTTAATAAAAACAACTCAATGCTGCATGGACACCACTAACAAAAAACATAAAACGTTATTTGTGTTAGTTTCGTGTACAATTCAATTTTATAATGTATTATTTAAAGTCTTAAAATTCCTTTGTTTTTATTCCAACCTATTTATATTCCAATTTCGACGAAATTCTATATGTATAATAATTTTAATACCAAGTGTCAGTTATTAAGCGGTTCGACATGGCCAGGTGGGTTAAGGCGTGCGACTCGTAATCTGAGGGTCGCGGGTTCGCGTCCCCGTCGCACCAAACATGCTCGTCCTCCCAGCCGTGGGGGCGTTATAATGTTCGGTCAGTCCCACTATTCGTTGGTAAAAGAGTAACCCAAGAGTTGGCGGTGGGTGGTGATGACTAACTGCCTTCCCTCTTGTCTTACACTGTTAAACTCGGGACGGCTAGCACAGATAGCCCTCGAGTAGCTTTACGCAAAATTCAAAACCAAACCAAACCAGTTATTAAATCTGTTGCGTAGATAACGAACTTAAAGTAGTGTTTCACAGTTAAACGAACTGCTGTCGCTCGAAACATTGTTATCCAGTGAAGGTCCCGGTAAGGGGCCCCGAAACCTTGCAACTAAACTTTTTTAACGAAGTGAATTGTCTGTGTATAATTCTATAAATTCACTTACATCAGGAGTTTTAAACAACAAGAGCAAATATTGTTCCCGAAGAAGAAAATAAAACCGCCAAAATTAACAAATGCGAATGTACTAAAGGGATATGCCACAAGTTTCTTTCTTTTTGTTCTATTAATATTTGATTATGGATTCATTTCTTATTCTCGATATTGCAAGTTGTTCACATTGCATGTGGCAAAAAAAACAACTGTCGAATTTCTCTTGTTTCAAGTTTTTTGCTTGCTTGCTTGTTTTTTCTCTTTGTCATTCTGACAGTTAGATGACACCGCGCGTGAAGAACACTGCTGCACACGACCTTCTGTGAGGTTAAGGCAGCGTACTTGTATTGTTTGACAGGTAATGTATAAGGTCAAAGCCTCGCTACTTTGGAATAAAAACCACCAGCACAACATAATTCAGTCTCTCCAGGTAAATACAAGGTTTCGTTTTAGAAAAATAACCTTTCGTTTTGTTTGTCTAATTTCAAGTTTCATCCGAAACTGACTAGTCATGATTTGATGAATAAATGGTGGATGTAAGCAAGTAAACATGCACTCTCTGGTTCTGTCTTCTACTTTTTCTAAATATTTGTTGTTAGTATTGTGTTCAATCTAGATATTACTAACTTTCAACTGGCCACTGTTTCGTAGTAACTTGTTACACCTACTGTTTATTCCATATAGCTCTCGACTTAATTCATTTCAACTACATACAAAATCGATAGTAAAGGAGACATTTTATGTGTATTGTTCTGGCAGGAGATAAAAAGTGCTGAGTATTGTTTTGAAAGAGAATAATAGAACTACCAAATCAAATAGTAACTGGTATTGTTTTGACAGAAGATAATAAAATCATTAAATCAAAGAGTAACTGGTATTGTTTTGACAGTGGATAATAAATCCACTAAATCAAAGAGTAACTGGTATTGTTTTGACAGAGAATAATAAAATCATTAAATCAAATAGTTACTGGAATTGTTTTGACAGAAGATAATAAAACCACCAAATCAAATAGTAACTGGTATTGTTTTGAAAGAGGATAATAAAACCACCAAATCAAATAGTAACTGGTATTGTTTTGACAGAAGATAATAAAATCATTAAATCAAAGAGTAACTGGTATTGTTTTGAAAGAGGATAATAAAACCACCAAATCAAATAGTAACTGGTATTGTTTTGAAAGAGGATAATAAAACCACCAAATCAAATAGTAACTGGTATTGTTTTGACAGAAGATAATAAAATCATTAAATCAAAGAGTAACTGGTATTGTTTTGACAGAAGATAATAAAATCATTAAATCAAAGAGTAACTGGTATTGTTTTGATAGATAATAATAAAACTATCAAATGAAACAGTAACGACTATTGTTTTGACAAAAGATAATAGAGCCAACAAATGAAACAGTTCCGAGTGTTATTCTGGTAAGTAAATCTACCAAAGTTGGTGAATTTTACTCCTGTTATCATAAACAGCAGAAATAGATTAACATCTTCCCAATGCAACCAGAGTAAATTTAACTTGCTTTCTGATTACGTGACCAAGTTGTTATTGTGTCGCATTGTGGACCTAGCGGTCTGTGGTTCGTGTTCTGTTACTGAAAAAAATTCAAGTTCAGTACATTGAGGATCCCCGGAGGGGGAGTGAATATCGCATGTGTCTACCACCCCACCCCCCTGAAACCAATGAAGTATATTCCTCTCGAGCTGTCAGTATGTATGCTGTTAGAGGTAATTCACTGAGGTGTGGTTTTTGGTAACATCTTCTAGTCTCTTGATGGGTCGGAGGAAAATCTTCCGGACGTACAAAATTAAACAAAGGGTTTTATTAATCGTGGCGGGCAAAGCACGGGCAGCCCGTTGTCCAGCTTTGTGCTTACAAGCAATCAACCCAACCCAAACTAATCAGTTCAAAATTAGGAACGGCTAATGTGCGGGTGTGCACGAACATCTGAAACAAACCAAACCAAACTGTCTTTAAATGTTTATAACATGGACTCGAAACAACGAGATGAGTCAATGTATAATGATTGACAGTTTTCGATCTTAGAAGAACAGTATAGGTTAGTTCTAAGTCACTATACTACGCCAACAATGCATATTAATCTCTATGAGAAAAATGAATCTGATAATTAAAAATAAACGTTTTATGCAATGATGTTAATAGAACTAGATATAATAAAATGTAACTTAGAAACTGCTTGTTTGTTTTATCGTATCGAGAAGTCCGACACGTTTCCACTTGTTCGTAAGTGAAATATGCTGTCCGTTACGACTTCCCACAATCAGTAAAAACAGCATAAATAAAATGTGTGAAAAAAATTAAATAAAAATCGTGCTAAGAAAACACGTAAACATTTTAACTCTCCTGGTTTCCAGTTCTGAAGAAGTAGGACATTATCAGTTCTTTTTGTGTTGTTGCTGTTTGCAGATATGTTTACAGTTAACCATTCTATATTAGTGTTTTTATCAGTGTTTACAGTTAACCATTTTATGTAATCTGTAAACAAGTACACCATCCTTCCACACTTGTATCAATAAGATTGTTGTCATTATGTTGATCAATACTAGGGAAATATGAACTATCTATGACCACTTAGTAATGTTTACAGACGATAGATTGTATTGGCCAATCAAGATTAGGACTGTTACATTTAATTTATTTGGCGCTGTTTTTAAGATACGTTACGAAAACTGACGTCAGAAAGTGAGGTGTGCATCTTGTTAAAGAAAATAAAACATTAACTAAGCTGAGTATATTTCAAACCCTTGTAAAGTGATTACCGTTATTGTGTTTATAGTCGCTGATTAGTTAGTTATACGAGACTAAATTCGAAGGGCGATAAGCAAATTTATTCTCGTAAACATCTGATGGTAACATATTCGTAGTAGCTTTGGTTTTTATTTACGAAAGAAAATTTTAAAAATAATAATCCGTTCATTACGTTGTGTTTCAGGCCCGGCATGGGCAAGCGTGTTAAGGCGTTCGACTCGTAATCCGAGGATCGCGGGTTCGAATCCCGCTCACACCAAACATGCCCACCCTTTCAGCCGTGGGGGCGTTATATTGTCACGGTCAATCCCACTATTCGTTGGTAAAAAGAGTAGCCCAAGAGTTGGCGGTGGGTAGTGATGACTAGCTGCCTTCCCTCCAGTCTTACACTGCTAAATTAGGGACGGCTAGCGCAGATAGCCCTCGAGTAGCTTTGCGCAAAAAACAAACAAATAAACGTTGTGCTTCGTGCACTAACAACTGTAGATGAGTTTGGCATGGTTCAAGATAATTAATCGTAAAGAAAAAATCCAACACAGTTGTCATACATGTTTTGCGGTTGGAAAGCTTCCGAACTTGACTATCTTTAAAACGAGCTGTCATTCGGATGGCTGAATCCAGTTTGTCACTATATCTGAGAAAGCTATCTTAACAAGAAAAAAAAGACGTCACTTAAGATAGACACTATATGAGACAGCGAAGCCTATTCTCGATACAGTGCTTCGTGGGTGAATTGAGTTGGTCTCTCCACAGTAACGGTTGCCAGTGTCTCTTCTGTCGTTTTGCTTTCCAGTAGTGAATAAATGAGGGTCATGTTTCTGGCTGTCGTTAAAACTGTTAGCATTTCATGGCTGCTTAATTTCTGTCCCTCCATTTTTTTCCCATCCAGTTTAATTTCCTCTCGTATAAATGAAAAGGTTTGCTTGTTTTTTTAATTTCGCGCAAAGCTACACTAGGGCTATCTGCGCTAGCCGTCCCTAATTTACCAGTGAAAGACGATAAGGAAGACAGCTAGTCATCGCCACCCACCTACAACTCTTCGCCTATTCTTTTACCAACGAATAGAGGGATTGACTGTAGCATTATGATGCCCCACGGCTAAAAGGGCGAACATGTTTGGTGCAACGGGGATTCGAACCTGCGACCCTCAAATTACGAGTTCGAGTGCCTTAACCACCTGGCCATGCCGGGCTAAATGAAATGGGTGACGAAGATAAGAAAAATACAACAGTGTTGATTATGGCGCCCTCTCATGTTCAGAAATGAAGAGAACTTTTTTTTTGTCGACAGATGAAAATTTCGGTTAAAGTCTTTCCTCAGACTATTTATATATTCAGAAGTAGCATTGATTTAAAGATTGGTTTGATTTTCGAATTTCGCGCATAGCTACAAGAGGGCTATCTGCGCTAGTTGTCCCTAATTTAGCAGTGTAAGACAAGAGAGAAGGCAGCTAGTTATCGCCACGCAACGCCAACACTTGGGCTACTCTTTTAACAACGAATAGTGGAATTGACAGTCACATTATAACGCCCCCACGGCTGAAAGGGCGAACATGTTTGGTGTGGTTATAGCTTGAACCCACGATCCTCGGATTACGAATCGAGTACCTTAACCAATTTGTATTTCAGCAGCCATCAGAAACCCCTGTCAATAGAAGATTCAATGTAAAGTGTTACTTACCATCACTTTGACAGAAGATAAGAATTTGGACTTCTGTTACTATCCAGTGTTTCCATAAATGTGTGTGTTTGTGTTTTTTACATATTGCGGAGACGATTTACATCATTAAGTAACGTAAGCACTCGACATCCAATAACGTGGAAGTACAGGCCACATGACTATTTTTGACGTCAGTACAAGACCTCTGTATCCCAATGGTAATTCTATAAGTGAACCGTTTTAAGTTCCCGGATGATAGTGGAGAATTTCCATTCCCTATAGACAGTCAGCTTGCTTCAGGATTAAATGATTAAACTGTAGTCCTTATTATAATAATTACATCCTTCATCCAATAACAGAGAGATGTAAAAAATTGTGATCCGTAACTTTGGCCTAACTGATTGCAAACGTGACAGTTGCATGCGTCAAGTGTTTTGTCGAGTATGACACGTGGTAAAGTTGAATTAATTATATATTAATGAAAACGACTGATTCGTGTGTACGTGTAGAAATCAAGCATCTACCATGTACTGTGTGAAAATAAAAATATCCCAAATGGACAAGAGAGAGATAAGATAACTTTTAAAACGTGAATGTGGTATTAATGTGTGTTTGTTTCAACCGGCTTCACGTGGTGAAACATTTTTTGACTTAACATCGTTTTGAAAGGCTTTAGTCTCTCTGTGTGAGGTCTTGTGATTCAAAATGGAAATGTTTTATGTTTTCTGTTGTACAGCTAGATACGCACAATGAAATAACATAAAAATAGCTGTGATTCTGAAAACTTTCTTCGCCGCTTCTCTGTGTTATTCTTAAATGTCTCCTTTGTGTTTCTCAATAGGTATCAGAACTAGAAATGTGTCAAATACGGGGTGTTTAAATTTTATATTAATAAATTTATTAACGGTAAAAGATATATATTAACAGAATTTCTGGACACATTGTTTTATAAGTAGGGAAGAAATTTACAAACTTGCTAATCATTAGAATCTTCTTTGCAATCTATACAAACAATACTCAGCGGTAAACCTGAGAGCTTTTAACGTTAAAAACCGGGTTTTGATACAGGTAGCTTACTCGGCATAAATAACTCGTTGTGCAGCTTTGAGCGTAACGAGGAATTAATTCATGATATTTATGAATGTATGTGCTGCCATCTATTTTATTTCAAGGGACATATTTATTTTAGATAAAAATAACAGAAGCAAGCCAAAGTAAGAATTATTGTAGTATCTCCATATCTAGCACTCAAGAGTTTATTATGCCTGGTATGACTTAACTGTCCAACAGCGTTAACGAGCCTTTCTGCGAACTGTAAACATAACGTGTATGAGATATGTATGTGTTTCAAAATAATTAAATTTTGAGAGCTCGTAACATCGAATGTGTGTTGGACAGAACGCAGCTTTCTCATGAAAACAAAAATTAACATTGTAAAATTATATTTGTAAAGCATTGAAAAACAAATGTATAAATAACCACTGTGCAAGAAGAAAAAAAAAAAGGTAAGCCCATTGTATAGTTTTGTGCTTACTTCCAAACAATCAATAGAAGAAAAAACACGAATATTGATTTGGCATGATGTACCCCAACCTCGGTGTCATTTTATTGCTGTTGAATTCACGTGACGATTAACAGTTTGTTTTGTAATATTATTTGGCCAGGCATGGCCAGGTCGTTAGGGTGCTTGACTCATAATTTGAGGGTTGCGAGTTCGAATTCCCGTCACACCAAACATGTTGGTCCTTTCTGCCGTGAGGGCGTTATAACATACGGTCTATCCCACTATTGGTTGGTAAAAGAGCAGCCAACGAGTTGGCGGTGGGTGGTGATGACTAGCTGACTTCCTTCTAGTCTTATACGGCTAAATCAGGGACGGCTAGCACAGATAGCCCTCAAGTAGCTTTTTGCGAAATTCAAAACCAAAAACAAACAAATAATGCAAGTACTGAAAAGGAGATGACGTTCCACGGCTCTCTGTTAGTCAACTGTAATTTTACGAACTGACTGGACTTCGAGTTCCCATGATAGCCCGTTGTATAGCTTAGCCCTAAAATAGGACAAGTGCCTCAGCGGTCAGTGTATGATCTAATAACGCTCAAATTCAAGGTTCGATCAATGCGGCGAACACGTTTTAGATTTCCCATTTTGTAGCTTTACTCTATAAACACTACATGGCGAAAAGTATGTAGACGCTCGACTATCACACCAACATGTGTTTTTTGAACATCTCATTCCAAAACCATGAGCATTAATATGGAGTTGGTCCCTACTATAACAGCCTCCACTCTTCTGGGAAGACTTTTCACTAGATTTTGGAACATGTTTGTGGGGATTCACTCCTATTCAACCACACGAGCATTAGAGATCTTGCACTGATGTCGGAAGAGAAGGCCTGGCTCGTAGTCGGTGTTTCAGTTCGTCCAAGAGGCGTTCCATGGGGTTGAGGTCAGGGCTCTGTGCAGGCTGATAACGTTCTTCTGCACCAACCACAACAAACCATGTCTTTATGGTTTGTGCACGAGGGCCTTATCATGCTGAAACAAAAAAGGGCTTCTCCCAAATTGTTGGCACAAAGTTGGAAGCACGTAGTTTTCTAGAATGTCATTGTATGCTGTAGCATTAAAATTTCCCTTCACTGGAACTAAGAAGCCTAGCTTGAGCCATGAAAAACAGCCCCAGACTATTATTCCTCCTCCACAGAACTTTACAGACTGTCAGATAGTGAAGCGTGATTCATCACTCCAGAGAATGTCTTTTCACTGTTCCAAAGTCCAGTGTTTGTGTTCTTTACAAGCCAACGCTTGGCATTGTTCATGGTGATCTTAGGCTTGTGTGTGGCTGCTTTGCCATGGAAATCCATTTCATGAAGCTTCCGACGAACAGTTCTTGTGCTGACGTTGCTTCCAAGAGCAGTTTGGAACTCCGGTAGTGAGTGTAACGACTGTGGACAGACGATTTTTACAAGCTACGAGCTTCAGCACTCGACGGTCCCGTTCTGTGAACTTGTGTGGCCTACCGCTTCGTGGCTGAGTTGTTGTGGCTCCTAGACGTTTCCACTTCACAATGACAACACTTAAAGTTGACAGGGGTAGCTTCTACAGGGCAGAAAGATGACGAATTGACTTGTTGGAAAGGTGGCATCCTATGACTGTACGACGTTGAAAGTTATTGAGCTCTTCAGTACGACCCATTCTACTGCTAACGTTTCTCTATAGAGATTTCATGGCTGTATGCTGGACTTTATGCACTTGTTAGCAATGGGTGTGGCTGAAATAGTCGAACCCACTAATTAGAAGGGATGTCCACGTATTTTTTGTCATAAAGTGTAAATAGTAAACCAGGATTTTTATGCATTTGGTGTTTTAAAAATTGTGTCTAAAACATTTTCTTCAACTAGTATGTAAATATCAGGTACAAAATATTAATCTTGGCTATTACACATTAATACAAATAGATCATATTTGGTGTTAACACCACTAATTAACTATAAAACATATAACCGGGCCAGGCCTCGTGGTAATATATTTGTATAGCAAACCATAAAATGTTCATAACAGTAACTTAGTAATTTTGTTTTTTCACCTAGTGTTAAAAAACGGTATTAATGACGCACTTTTTTCGTTGTTTTTATGTACCGGTATAATATATAAATGTTAAATAAACGTTATTTGTGTTTCATATACTTGGTTGACCAAAGTAGGACTGCTACTCAACAAAATGTGCTTCAGCTGGTTCTCAATATTTGTAGAATAGTTATGAATCTATACAATATAAATAACTCTACCGCAAATACAAATATAAAGAAAGAGTTTGTTTTTTTCTCGAAATGAAAAAGAAAATATTTTACACGCAATGAATGTTTATAATTTTCTAAATTACTCAAATCTGTAATGGGAATATATTAATTACCATAATTAGTTATATTTGTTTAAAGTGATTGAAATCTCCGAGGTGAAGCTACCAGTCCTATTCTCGTGGGCCCTCTGTTGGTTCAGCGACAGTATTATATGATTATGACGCTAAATATCGGGTTTTCGTAGTATTGGTACAGATGGTCTGATTGTCCTTGCGCTTAACAACAAACCAATAAACTTATATAATCATAACAATCCATCACTTTTGTTCCTAAATGCAACACCAGATGTCAGGCACGCTCATTTCCGAAAATCCTACAAAAATCGAAATTGAGCAACTCGACAAAGCAGTTTCGGTTACGCACGTGTAGTGTTAAAGCTCGTCTCGTTTCCTCGTGTAATGTGTGTTTCTACTTTATTATTACGCTGTTAACAGCTTACACAATACAAATTGTTGAAATACGCATACTAGCTTGCTTTTTTTATTGTCGATATTAGCATGTTACAAAATCACAAAAACGACACAATTTCTGCTATTTTGGCCATAGCAAGAAAAAAACTCGTCTTGGAGCAAGCTATCAGTTTGCAAGTTGTATTTACTTACCGTATTCCGTATTTTAAATACATAATCCAGATATTGAAATATATATATTAATAAATATATTTTAAATAAAGGTCTAATATGATTCTCTGCAGGACGTAAGTCGGAGAAACGACTTATCTTTAAAACTACGTGTAGCCAGTGTGTAGCGTTGGGGGGTTATTTTCCCAAAATCAAATGAGTTTGTTTCTAACTTTAGCAACCATAACACACTAACGTAGTTTCTCTGGGGGGGGGGAGAACGTGAAACTTTTGATGAACTATTTTTGGTACCATTTTCCTTGAAACAATCATTCTAGTGTTGCCGTCCTTTCTTCAGAGCACGTCTTTGAATTATGGCCTTCCTCGTGTTAAGTAGGTCACATATTTCCTGTTAGAAATCGGAGTGGTATTCTGACCTTTCTTAGTGAAGTTAACCCCTATAACCGTCTCCCGGTGGGCCTTCAGCGATAAGTTATGGACTTGCAACGCTGAAATCTGGAATTCGAGTTTCTGCTGTGGGAAGAGTGCAAATAGCCCATTTGTGTACATTTGCGTTAAGGAGAACAAAAAACCCTAACCCTTATCTCTTAACTGTGGACTTGTTCTTTATTTAATGAGCCAAGTTGCAGTGAAGTGACATAGAAGCTCAGAGACTTAAAGATCTTACGTGCAACTTCCTTCAAATTAACGAGGTTTACTTAACTTACTAACATTTCTAAAGACACACGTACTTAGTTACACAACTCCCTGAATACGTTTCCACCGAAGCTAAGGGAAGCCGTGATATATTAGGGTACAGCTACTGTGGGCGGTATCGGTTTTACGGTCCCGTATGTGCGCGAGTTAGCAGAGACGACTTAATTTTCACTGGCGTAAAAAAGAGATTTTCTTTGCTGGACGGTGATGTTGGCGGGCACATGCTTGCTGAGGTACCGGAAATGCTTCGCAATTTCAAAATTGTATTTCCTCTCTAGATACCTGATTCACGAGGAAGCCTCGCGCGATTGAAACTAAAATGGCGTCGTACAAATGAAACTGTCTGCGTTAAAGTATCGATGGTGTAAATTCCTCACGTGAACAGTATTAACAGCTATTTCAAATATTAACGTCAAGTCATGAAACTTTAGATTAAAATGCTTTCGAAGACACGAATTCCAAATATAAATAACATTCTTTATATTTCTGTCTCTTTCAAAAGGGAAAGACTCCTGTATTCTAACTAACCAATCAGGTGTGGTACAGAAGTGTCTTCCTTATCTCCAACACCACTTTGTATTCTGCTAATAATGCTGCTGGGCCCGGCATGGCCTAGCGCGTTAAGGCGTGCGCTTTGTGATCTGAGGATCGCGGGTTAGCGCCCGAGTCGCGCCAAACATGCTCGCCCTCCCAGCCGTGGGGGCGTTATAATGTGACGGTCAATCCCACTTTTCGTTGGTAAAAGAGTAGCCCAAGAGTTGACGGTGGGTGGTGATGACTAGCTGCCTTCCCTCTGGTCTTACACTGCAAAATAAGGGACGGCTAGCACAGATAGCCCTCGAGTAGCTTTGTGCGAAACTCCAAACAAACAATAATGCTGCTGGATTTGTTGATTGTTGTTGTTGTTTGAGGGGGGGGGTCTTATTATTCTCACAGTTACGGAAAAATGCTGCTCCTCAAATTAAAGCCCGAAAACACAACTTGCTGCGAAGGTAGAAGTTATTGCGTAAATGTAGTGAAACACCTGGCAATGAAAAGAGACCTTAATGAATAGGCGTGGCGCTTTCCGAAACCGGTGTAACCCAGAAGATTGATTAAAAACAACAAATAAATTCAGAAAATTCCGTTGTTTCTTTTTGCGGGGATCGCCATAAGCAAGAAAGAAACTGTAACACGAAATTCAGTAGTTTAATCTGAAATAAAACTAAACGGATTACTTTATTTTTCCAAAAAAACATTTTTTTTCACTGGAGACAAATATTTGTAGTAGAAAAGATTTTTAGAAGTATTTTTTTATGAAACATTTTTTTATGTTTGTCAACTATTTTTAAACTGCAGGTGTCGTCTCGATGTTCTTTGTTTGTTTACTTTTTTTTTGCAATCTTCGAAATAAACACATCATATGGACAATATGACAAGTCACGTTTCAGTGTACTTCTAAGACACAGATTACAACTGAAGATGACGAGAAACCCACTTGAAATAAAAATGTATCACAAAACTGCTGGTTTGGGTATTAAAACTTTTACCAAAATAAAGTAAAGAACAACGTTTCGACCTTCATAGGTCATCTTCAATAAAATCTTTAATAAAAGGTTTAATGCCCACACCAACCGTCTTGAGATGCAGGTTACAACTCATTTGAAATAAAGTAAAGTTTTGTATTTTCCAACGATGTTAGGAAATTGAATAAATTTATTTAAATGTTCTTAAATACGTGTTTGTATTGGTATAAAACTTTAGTATTCTAATATATCCAACTTAAACACTGTTCCACTTTGAAGTTAAAAACTGTGTTTTGTATTAGGGGGGGCCTGGCAGGGCCGAGCGCGTTAAGGCGTGCACTCGTAATCCGAGGGTCGCGGGTTCGCGCCCGCCTCGCGCTAAACATGCTTTCTTTTTGTCGTTTTTGCAATAACGATAGAATTACGTTTCCTCCCGCCCGCGACTGAGCGGAAAGTTTGAAAGCTTACAGCGCGAAAAACAGGGTTTCGATACCCGGGGTTTGGAGCAGCACAGATACACGTAATCATTGTGTAGCTGTGTAGTTCCCGAACAAACAGTCGAGTGTAGCTGTGTACTTCCCGAACAAACAGTCGAATTTCATTATTCTTACTTGAAAGGTAGTTCCACTACTCACGATAGTAATATAACATTTGAGCGAGTAATTGAAAATGTGAGATGACCATTACGTGTTTGAAATGTACGTTCTTCTTCAAAAATTCTGTTTCAAGTGGCAGTATACTATGTTCGGCACGAAAACATTGCGTTGCGACACGCGCGCAGCAAGCAACAGGGTGTATCGATTTCCCTTTTCCTTGTGCATAGGTTTGGTAACTTTGTATTGTGCTCTACAAACAGTTCACTTGTCTGTTCACAGCTTGCTTCCGAAGCTGCGAGTCATCGCTTTAATTAACGCAATGAGTGAACGAATAGTGATATTGTTTAAGAGTGGCTAATAGTGAAAACCCTTTTCAGTTTGTAGGTTTCATTACGAATTATTACCATTACATTTTGGCTTATCCTGTACAAATTGTAATTTTGTGAGTTTTATTAACAGTAGAAAAGCAAACAAACGACATGCGTTTGCTCGAATTACGTCCGTGTGATCTTAGCCTTATAATTACAAAACCGATACCTAAATTCGTGATGTTAGAAAAACTCGTACGTTCAATAAGTCTTGACACAAAATGCCGGAAACCGTATAACCTGAGCTATTCCTAAAAATAGACCCAATATGCCCCTTGAAGAAAGATCCACCTTTCGAAAGCGCTTGGATTATATTATAGGGATTTTATTATTCTGTGATCAGTTTTATAAAAAAAAAAAAGTTTAACTTGAGTCTGTACTTACCAGATGACGCCACATGCAATAGATTCATATGCTCGTGTAACGTTGATAGGGTCGTTGTAATTAATGTACTTTGCATAGAAAAGTATTCAAACAACAGTTAAATTGGTGCCTAGCACAGCGTGTGTGTGTGTGTTACGTGTTTAATAGATGTATTCAGTCAACAGACGAAGTAATAAAATGTCTGCTATTTGCATGTTTTATAAATAACAATATATTTATTCAGCAGAGAGAATAAAAAGTGGTCGAAAATGCGATTGTCTCTAATCTTATACAGTAATCTGTACGATCAACGGATTATGTGATTCATCTAGCCAACAGCCTAGGCTACACATGGTTTACAGCATATATATATTGTTTGTTTTTCTGTCTTTTATATCTGAATGCTGTTACGTATATATGTATATATATCGCCCAGTATTTATAAATATTCATAGTTTTTATGCACCAATAACGATACAAGCTACAAATGAATTTCCAAGTTGTTGTAACAATAGGTTTACCAAGTGTATGGATGTTAGCAGTTGTTGTAACAATAGGTTTAGTTGCAGGTTTCTTAGGTTCCGGTATCTCCTCGTTTCTGCTCATTTTAATTAAACACAAAGTCTGGCAAGACTTGTTATGGTTAACATTGTCATGTAGCGGTTGATAAGACATGTTATGGTTAACATTTTCATGTGGCGGTTGATAAGACATGTTATGGTTAACGTTTTCATGTAGCGGTTGATAAGACATGTTATGGTTAACATTGTCATGTAGCGGTTGATAAGACATGTTATGGTTAACATTTTCACGTAGCGATTGAAAAGACGTTATGGTTAACATTGTCATGTAGCGGTTGATAAGACGTTATGGTTAACATTTTCATGTAGCGGTTGATAAGACATGTTATGGTAAACATTGTCATGTAGCGGTTGATAAGACATGTCATGGTTAACATTGTCATGTAGCGGTTGATGAGACATGTTATGGTTAACATTTTCATGTAGCGGTTGATAAGACATGTTATGGTTAACATTTTCATGTAGCGGTTGATAAGACATGTTATGGTTAACATTGTCATGTAGCGGTTGATAAGATGTGTTACGGCTAACAGTTTCATGTAGCGGTTGATAAGACATGTTATGGTTAACATTTTCACGTAGCTGTTGATAAGACATGTTATGGTTAACATTGTCATGTAGCGGTTGATAAGACATGTTATGGTTAAAATTTTCACGTAGCGGTTGATAAGACATGTTATGGTTAACATTTTCACGTAGCGGTTGATAAGACATGCTATGGTTAACACTTTTATGTAGCAACTGGCAAGACACGTTATGGTTAACACTTTCATGTAGCAACTGACAAGACACGTTATGGGTTAACACTTTCATGTAACAGCTGGTAAGACACGTTATGGTTAACACTTTCATGTGGCAGCTGGCAAGACACGTTATGGTTAACACTTTCATGTAGCAACCGACAAGACACGTTATGGTTAACACTTTCATGTAACAGCTGGCAAGACACGTTATGGTTAACACTTTCATGTAGCAGCTGACAAACTTGTTATGGTTAACACTTTCATGTAGCAACTGACAAGACGTATTATGGGTTAACATTTTCATGTAGCAGATTTCCAGACGTGTTGTGGGTTAACATTTTCATGTGAAGATAGGTGCCTTGTTTCAGGACTACCAAGCTAATTGAGAAAAGTTATTCACGTGCAAGCGTTCTGCTATCGATAGACCCAAGGTTCGAGCTGCAATATGCCGTGGCTATGTAGGTACTGACGATTGATTATCTATCTCACTGTGATCAGAAGTTATAAATTTAGGAATGGCTACATACGAACACAGGGGTCTCTGACTACACTGTTTAGAACACAGGGGTCTCTGACTACACTGGTTAGAACACAGGGGCCTCTGACTACACTGTTTAGCCTAGGTGTTGTACAAGGTGCCTTTCAGATTTCGAGAACTAAACATTAATTCTTAGTCGTTGTTGTTTCTCAAAACACCGAAAAACACAAAATCAGGCGGGCCTAATGACAGTGCTATGTGTGTTTATTAACAAGAGTGAATAATAACCAAAGAAATAATATTTATCTGTTCCTCCCGTTTTCTTCTCAGTTTCCGATCAGTTTCATCGAACCCCTCTAACCCGAAGCAAGCAGCGTTTAATAAAGCCTTTCAGTTACCATGGGAGCCAAAATTAGATTCATCGTATGGAACCAACGTGCGTTTTACATGAACGTGTAACGGAAGAACAGTTTTTACCTAGAAAGCGATTTCAAAGTTATTTGTTTTGGCCCATGCTGACAAAATAATGTTTAACTTTGTTACGTTAGCTCAGTTGTTTTCTGGGTAAAATTTGTCATCCCCTTTCAAATTATGTGCAGGTGTTTTCTAAATAAGTTCTTTTTCGGCCGAAAAGAATTTATGAAGCTTATTTTTGCACGAATATGTTGTTGTTTTTTGGCGAATGTCCAAAATAAACTCTCAATGAGGCGCTTTACGACAACGTAAGTGAATATCTCGTGCACAGTGTGTACTTGGGAATTATTGTGTGTGTGCGTTTTTATGAAAGCAAAGCCACATCGGGCTAACTGCTGAGACCATCGAGGGATGTCGAATCCCTGATTTTAGCTTTATAAATCTGTAGATTTACCTCTGTACTAGCGGGGGGCAGTGAATTGTTCGCTCATCAACTTTTTAAAAACAAAATTCTCCAAAAAAAGTTGTAATATTTTTTTCAGTAACTAATTTGATGTATCATTGTGTAATCATTCAAAAGATAATTGTTTGTTTGTTTGTTTTGGAATTTCGCACAAAGCTACTCGAGGGCTATCTGTGCTAGCCGTCTTTAATTTTGCAGTGTAAGACTAGAGGGAAGGCAGATAGTCATCACCACCCACCGCCAACTCTTGGGCTACTCTTTTACCAACAAAAGATAAATTATATTAATTCGTTACTGTGCACTCGCAGCTCGTCTAACTCCAAAAATCATGTCCAACATTTCTGTAAAGATGTATCCTGCTACGAAAATCATGTCCAAAACAAATAAATGAAACAAATAACATTTTGTTAGAATATACACGTCATATTTTCAAATGTGTAGTGATTTAAATAAATTAATAGAAAACTACACTTCTTTAACTTAATGCAATTCACACCGAATTACTTCTTCGAGCAAATTGCGGATATAAACACCGTCTCAACTGGTATTATGTTTGTATCTCAAGACAACTGCGGTGGGTATTAAAACTGTTATTGAGATAAAGAACAGAACAACGTTTTTACGTTCTAAGATCGTCTGCAGGTTAACAAAGAGAGTTTGCAACTATTACGTATGTTACGTTTATTCCGGCCTGAAAAGAACTTGTGTTGAACGATAGGCCTAGGTTGGTAATTGATGTTATAGATATGTTGTGGTTTCTGAATTGTCGCGTCCCTGATGGCTCGGCGGCAAAACGCCAAAAATGTTTCTATACCCATGGTCCGCACTGCACAAGTCGCCTGTTCTGTAGATTTGTTGATTAAAAACAAATACGTTAATGTACACTCATCTTTAATTACAGTCTACCATGGATGTATCCTTTCAGTTTCTTTTATAAACATTCAATACTTTTGATATTTCTTATCATAACCGAAAGGAAAAATAAAACGCTGTTCTGTGGGTATAACCATATGTTCGTGTTCCACGATTTAACTAAATCTACATATATTTGGTACTTTTGGAAAGGGCCTCGAACCTAGAAGTAAATATTTACTTTTCACAGACGTTGTACGACGGTATGCTCATAGCTCTAGCTAGTGGCCGATTTAAGGTTGTGTGGGCCCATTATGTCCTATGTAATTTTACTCAGAATAAAATTATCAATTGGGCCCTAAGGCTGAGACCTCTCCAGTCTACACCCAAATTCGCCGCTTTATTACATCCCTAAAAACGAAGAGCTTAAAAAAATTTTTTTGCTTATGACAATTAACATAAATAATTCCCTAACTTAAAAAAATAAAAAGTTAAAACATTGATGTGTCTTTGAAAAAACACGTGCAATTTCGTCGCTATGACAACAGCGATTTTAGTTGTTTCATTGTAGGAAATTTTGTCATTTTATTGACATGTTCTTAGAGGTGTTTTTCTTTTATACACTTTGATATTAATGTTTTGTGTATTATTCATCCATCAGTAATGTTTGATGAAACTGTAGTTACAAAATACTACAGAAGTTTGTTTGACTTATACATAACGTTCCGTTCTGAGGGGGCCGAAAATCTTTGTTCCGGTCCTACTGCTAACGTTGTGTTTCACCCGAACTATTTGTTACGGTCCTTCTGCTAACGTTTTGTATAACCCTAACTATTTGTTCCGGTCCTTCTGCTGATATTGTATATAACCCTAACTATTTGTTCCGGTCCTTCTGCTAACGTTTTGTATAACCCTAAATCTTTGTTCCGGTCCTACTGCTAACGTTGTGCGTAACCCTAAATCTTTGTTACGATCCTACTGCAAACGTTGTGTATAGCCTTATTGTCTTTGTTACGATCCTACTGCTAACACTGTCTATAACCCATGGAAACCCATAATATTCGCAACATACAAATTTATATATTTGAATCTACTGAAAAAGTGGATGGACAATAAAAAAAAAACTTTTTTTTATAAGCAGCACTAATTGTGGTTTTCACACAAACATTGTTGTAAATTACAAACTGCAACTAGGACTACTTTTGATATAAAATACTGAATTGCATATTAGTAACGTAATAACAATAATTAAAGTTTGTCTAAAACAGGTGTAAACAAACAGATGTTTATTTTCAACTATTAATACCGATACTCTGCACACTTACACAACAAGAAACGTATTTCTTATTTATATAACTTTTAAAACTTCTTTTGCTGTTGTAATTTTCAGTTGAGGTTTTGATGGTAAAACTGTCATGATAACCTTAATCGAAAATATTCCAAATTATAGTCAAGAAATTCATCCAATGTGAGAATACCGATGAGAATGGAGTTACTGTGTCCAGAGGACTGAGTACATTGTTTTGAATATGCATATCATTAAGTCCCATGGCAACCATAGTCGACGCAAAATCTCGTAGGAACAGATTGTATAAAAACTATATTTTGATACTGTGTGGCTCTCGTAAACGCGTGAAGTCAGTGAAAATTGATCCCATTTGGGAAGGATTTATAACAGCCTTTTTCTAGGGTAAAATATCAATACACCCAGATCATAGAAATACATTTACATCGAGTATTTAGAGTTTCCAAGACTAGAAATATCCCTCGTACTTAATGGCGATGGGGATTAAAAAAAAGAAAAAAAGAAGGAATATTGAACAACTTGGGTTATCAAGATCATACAGGGCGAGAAATGAAACAACTCGTAACTCAGCAATGGTAACCAAAGTGCAGTATCTTGTATGAAGTGAGAATCCATGATCACAATGGTCAGTGACAGAAGCCGTCGCGTGCTCCACACAACAGCAAACAACAAAATCAAGAGAGAAAAAAAAGCTACACAAGTAAACTGTATTCAAGCTGCTTCCATGACACATCCTTTGGACCGTCGTGAAGTTCAAGTAGCTGGAGAATAAAACTATTATTCATGAAATTTCAATGAAAGCATACCAGTCAAACGCCCAGATACAACGCTTGTTGAATTCTGTGCGACAGGTCTGCTGACCCCCCTCCGCTAGTCCACGGATTTACAACCCTAAAATCAGGGGTTCGATTCCCCTCGATGGGCTCAACAGATAATCCGATATGGCTTTGCCATAAGAAAATACACCCATTAACTAGGTATGTTGAAATAAATGCTAGTAAATCATTGTTCTCATACACTAGACGGATTATAAAACGTATGCAGGGAAGAATGGGTGAGTTTTAAACATGACGTTTTCACAGTGGAGCCGTTTGCAATGGAAACTACACGGAGAGACTATTATCAATTTTCACATGACCAAACGTGGTGACATGGACTGTAACTCACAGAGAAGACTTCAATATTAATTTAATATAATGCCTCTGTAGTTTATTGAATTGTTGGATGAGAGAAAGCACGATACTGTTATTAACTGAATTAAGACCAATAAAAGTGGATCTTTGTTAATAATGGAGTACTTCACGATCAGTGTTTGAGCCTTCGCTCTTCTTTCCTTTATCTGTACGATACCCTCAGGGACAAAAGTTGTAATTCATTGAAGTATGCAGAAGGCATTTAAATCCTTGGGCTTTTATTACTGTTTCGAGGCTACTGAAGAATAGATTGGGTCAATCGGCAATATTCCAAAATACGAATTAAGAAAAGAAGCTTGAAACAGTGATGGACAAATCATTCAAACCGTCTGAGAGGTACTAATAACAAGTCAAGAGGTCATTGTTTCGAAATAAATCCTTCTCTGGTGGTAAGTCTTCTGACTCACAATGCTAAAATCAGGGATTCAAATCTCCTTGGTGGACACAGCAGGTAGCCTGATGTGACATTACTATAAGAAAACACGTACTCACAATACAAATACTTAGTTATTCCTCACTGTTTAAAATGTTAGCATCTACATCTTAAGAAAGGATATTGTTTTATTGTAAAAAGCTCCGCTACTTTAATATAATTTCTGGAATGAAGGGTTATATTACAAAGTCAAGATTTATTTACGTATATTTTATTGATGATACGAGAATGTGTTGTTATATTATTGATTATTCTGAGAATCCATTGGAGGAAGGCCTCTGATTTTATTGCGATATATTCTGAAGGTAACAGAATACAAGAGATTTGGACAAGAAAGGCTAAACTCCGGTTGAAACAAAGGCCTCTTATTTGATTGCGATATATTCTGAAGATAATAAGGCACGAGAGATTTGGACAAAAAAGGCTAAACTCCGGTTGAAACAAAGGCCTCTTATTTGATTGCAATATATTCTGAAGATAATAAGGCATGAGAGATTTGGACAATACAGCTGAACGCCGGTTAAAACAGTGTTATTTTTTCCAATAAGATTATTGGAGTTTTGGAATTTGTGGAAGTGTTGCAGTTTGGTAAAACCGTACGCGTCCGTCGTCAGGAGCGTATAATGACTGGTCAAGGGTGAAGAGTAAAAAAATAATGTTGTGAGTCCACTAGCTTGACCAATGGCTCATAATCGATAAATAATGCAATGTCATGTTAACGACAACACGAATTCATCTTCTAAAATTACGTTATTGTAATAATGTTGGTGTGGTTAGGAAGAATTAAACCACTTAATTTCAGTATCAGAAGGTACGTTGTCTCAAAATAGGAAGATTTCCAATTAAAAACAACGGAAGGAAACAGCCTCACCTCTAAGGCTTGGTGGAATGTTACTTTGTAAGCATGGTTGGATGTACCTCTGTAATCTATCAGTATAGGGTTTACTTGGTTGGTTTTTAATTTTGCACGAACTTTAGGATAGGGCCCTTTATCCTATCCGTCCCTAATTTAGCAGTGATTGTCTGGAGGGAAGACATATAGAAGATGCCACCCACATTTAGTTTTCGGGATTATTTTTTTTCTACTCAAGAACAATAGATCTGACAGGCATTCACACCACACCATTTTTAGGTCTGTTGGTTTCCACTAGCTGGCCGGTCTTTTGGATTAGACTATTATGTTACATAAAAACTCATTGTACAGCCAAACTACTGAGTCTTGGCATTAACAAAAAGCTCTTGGGGTAGTGACTTATAGTAAAACAAGGTTGTATCTGAAATGCTAGCCCTCCAGTGGCTCAGCGGTATGTCTGCGGACTTGCGCGCTAAAATCCGGGTTTCGATACCCGTGGTGGGCAGAGCACAGATAGCCCATTGTGTAGCTTTGTGCTTAATTCAAAACAACAACAACAACAACTGAAATGCTGTATTTACAGAAAATTCGTATTTTGGCTGTTCGTTGTTCAGCACAAACCCACCGCCGGTATCGAAACCCAATTTTAACACCTTATTTTAAGCCGTAATGGTGAAAATTAAGGAAATGCATGAACAAACCATATTTGGATATCATGGTTTAAATAACAACTCTTAGGCCGATTGGTTTGTATAGTTCGCTGACTTTCGGCGTTTAGTTGGTTTGTTTGTTTGTTTTGAATTTCGCGCAAAGCTACATGAGGGCTGTTTGCGCTAGATGCCCCCAATATAGCGATGAAGGACGACAGAGAAGCAACTAGTCATCACCACTGATCGACAACTCTTAGGCTACTCTTTTACCAACGAACAGTGGGATTGGCCATCACATTATGACGCCCACATGGCTGAAAGGACGAGTACGTTTGGTGTGACGGGAATTTGAACCCACGACAATCGGATTACGAGTCGAGTGCTTTAACCACCTGGACATGTCGGGCTGTTCGGCGTTTAAATAGTAAAGAAAACTGTTTATAATTCTGGTTTTCTGCAACCCTGTTTGCCAACTTTAGTCTAAAACAGAAACCGATCATCAGAGGCTCCTGGAACTGCCAAGTGAACCATTGTTAACGATCAATTCGAATTATTTGAATTTGCCCACAATTATAATTTAAAGTATTTGTTCCACAAACAAATTAACTAATAATATAAACAATAGAGGGCGTTTGATGTCTCATATCTCAAGTCAAATAACGAACAGCCAATAAAACTCCATTAAAATCCAGGCGGTAATCTTTACTGATAATTTCTGACGGTCGCGAGTTCGAGTCCCGTCCATGGTCATGCTCGCCCATTCATCCGTGGAGGCATTATAATGTGATGATTAATTCCATTATTGTTTGTTAAAAAGGTAGCCCAAGAATTGTCGGTTGGTGACATTGACTAGCCGCCTTCCTTCTAGTCTATCACCACTAAATTAGAGTAGGTTAGCACAGATAGCCCTCGAGTAGATTTCCGAGAGATTTGAAACAAACATTTTTTTTGGGAGGAAGAGGTCACACGAACCTGACCCTCCCTGGTATTTAAAGACCTAAATCCCGAAGCAGAATAAACTAGGCTTAGCTAAGTTGAGGTCTATAGAACCAAGTAAGGGAAGGTTAGATCGAGGTTTGCTGTAATAGATGTTGGGAACAACAAATAAGAGGGTTACTTGTAGGTTTTTCATACCAAAAAGCTCCCCAGTGGCTCAGCGGTATGTCTGCGGACTTACACGCTAAAATCCGGGTTTCGATACCCGTGGTGGGCAGAGCACAGATAGCCCATTGTGTAGCTTTGTGCTTAATTCAAAACAACAACAACATACCAAAATTAACCTCGTAGTTTATCCTATAGTCAGGCTAATAAAAGATGCATATATCTTTACGTTACATTTAAAAAAAATAAAAACATCTTGACGTCATAACTTCGATAAACCCATAAATGTGAAATTGGGACATACCTAAACCTGGAACCAAAATGACATATTTAAATTCGAAACAGCACAGATCGTATTATTGTCAAACTACAAAAATCCTCTTTCATGGTTAATATGTTCGCAGCAAGTTTTAATGCCACACAATAAGCAATAAACATAATTATCAAATATTTTGAACGAAAACAATAAATTAATTAAAAAAAATTATCGAAACTGGTTTTAATCATCCGAAGAGAATCAGATCGGTTCGACAAGTATGGCGTTCAAGTTAATGCTAATTATTTTACTAAACGTTACAAAGTAACAATAGTATTGGCATAGTTCTTGTTATTTGTGTAGTTATCAACACAAGTGTTATTGAATAAAACACACTCCATGGTCAGATGTCTGCCTAAACGAGCAAGTTTAAGTTTGTTTTTCGTTTGTTTTGAGCTTCGCGCAAAGCTACAGGGACTGCGCTAGCCGTCCCTAATTTAGCAGTGTAAGAAGGGAAGGCAGCTAGTCATCACCATCCACCACCAACTCTTGGGCTACTCTTTTACCAACGAATAGTGGGATGGACCGTCACATTATAACGCCCTCACGGCTGGAAGGGCGAGCATGTTTGGTGTGACTGGGATTCGAACCCGCGACCGTCGGATTACGAGTCGAATGCCTTAACCACCTGGCCATGCCAGGCCAGGGCCAATAAGTTCAAGTACAATTGAAGAGAGGGGAGGGTGTGCGTTTTCTTATAGCAACATCAGGCTATCTGCTGAGTCCACCGAGGGAAATCGAACCCTTGATTTTAGCGTTGTAAATCTGGAGAGGGGAAGGAAACTTCTAATTTCAACGGTTTGGAGTCTGTGGTTCATTGGCTGTCTTTAGGTGGTTGCATAGTAATGGAAGGGAAGAGTCAGTTTAGTGTATAGGTCCCGTTTTAGTTGGTCGAGATACAAAAAGTAAAGTGAACTCCCTCTGGACACGCCCCCCAGTGGCTCAGCGGTATGTCTCCGGACTTGCACGCTAAAATCCGGGTTTCGATACCCGTGGTGGGCAGAGCACAGATAGCCCATTGTGTAGCTTTGTGCTTAATTCAAAACAACAACCCTCTGGACACAAATCTCTATAAAAATCTACTAGCCTGGCATTGATCTAGTGGTGGTTGGTGTGACCGACTTGCGATCTGTGTTTTACAGATTTAAATACCATCGCCCTCTTCAGCCGTGGAGCGTCATGATGTCACAGTTAGCCCCACTATTTGATTAAAAGCACAAGAGTTGACGTTAGATGGTGTTGACTGTCTGCCATCGCTTTAAATGACCACTCTTAAAATAGGAATGACCGCCATAGGAAACTCTCGAAATTCAACAAACAAAAGAGTATTTTGATGAATAGTACATTATATTGATCGCTCTTACGTCACGGTGTATATTCTCCAACCATGTTGTTTTCATTTGGGATCCGGGACCATGGGATTTCATTGAAAAACGATTTATTCAGGTTATTGTAAACTGTATTTTAATTCACTGTCGACCCACCGTTATTTCCTTGATGCTTCTTTTATACCAAGAAGCAACATGACCGACATACATAAAGACCATATGTCAGTGCATTTCTATCCCTTTATAGACCCCACATCCCGTACACGTAACACGCTTAGCAACAACACAACATTGGTTTATTTTCTTCTAACAGTTCAGTGATCTGTCGAAACGTGCAGTATGTTTCACCATTAATGAAACTTCATTATGCTTATAAATCGATGTTTGTCTACCTATTATTACATAATGTACCTCCTTACTCGAGTATAGTGGTAAGGTAAGTAGGATTTGTGTTATTGTATCTACAGAAATATTGAATGAAAGTATCAAGATGTTATAATTTTATTGTACAGGTCACTGTTTGGGCAATGTTTTGGGTATTGGGTTACTTATATCAGGGAGGACACTGAACTGTTAGATAGGGTCCAGAGGATGATTGCTAGGATGATGCATTGGATAGAAAAATTGACATACAAGAACAGTTTTAAGATCTCTGAAAGTGTTTTCTCTTGAAAAAAAAAGTAGGAGTTAAAGTTGATATGATTGAGGTGTTTAAGATTAAGGTGGTGTTGATTTATTATCATTTAGTCTTTAACCCTCAAACAGCGGGAATGTTGTAGGTAGAAGCATCAGTTGATGATGACCGTAATTTAAGGGTTAATGGCGAGAATAGTAATAATGTGGAACGTATATATAAACACACAACATTAGCAACGCAGGGGTCATCCTTAGTATACACACACACACAACATTAGCAAGGCAGGGGTCATCTTCAGCATATACACACACACACACAACACTAGCAAGACAGGGGTCATTCTCAGCTAATACACTTTTATTTTTGTAACAGGGAGTTTGGGCTTTGAAATGGCTGTTTTCTTCAAATTTTATGGATACAGTTAGTTTAAGAAAGTTTGAAAGAAAGATTGATAAATATTTTAACGAAGTGGTTTTAAGCTACATATACAAATATAATTTTGTGAGCAGACCAGTAGTTCTCTTGTTGTCCTTGAATATTATGTCATTAGAAACCTTAAATTTGTGATAAAATCAAGTAAACTACGCATTTAATTCTCCCCTGCAAGAATACAAAGTCAGTAATATAGTGACGTGATACTTACATTACTAAGTTAAGAATAAGGTATATCTGTACTTTAATGTGATGTCCTCCAGTCTCTGTGTCTCACGTACAAATTATGCTTTAAATTCGGCATGCTGAGAAACATGTTTAAAATTATTTTAGTTGGGTAGAGGAAATGATGTACACCACGTCTCACTAAAGGTATCGGACCACAGAAAATGTATTCATACGTTTTTATGTGAATATGGTGTCAGTATATCTAATTATACAGTCGCGTTAGTTTAATGTTACCTAATGAACTATTATCACTTAAATGTGAACAAGTACTATTGTTTGATACTATACAGTTAAATAATTAATTTTTTTTAAATATTATTGTTGTTTGAGCTAAAAAATAGTCCATGCATCTAGAAGTATACCTTGTAGCAATATTTTTTTCGTGAATAAGAATGCGATATCACATTTACCAACAAGTAGTGGGATTGACCTCACATTGTAATGCTCCGGCTGAAAGGGCGAGCATGTTTGGTGTGACGGGGATTCGAACCCGCGACCCTCAGATTATGCCCTGTGGAATTTTATGGATTTATTTTCCATATACGTAGGGCATCATTTTTAACCGAACCAAATGTTTGTTTTAACAATAAATATAATACAGCAGAGAATAAATATTTCTCCGGAACCATGTTGTTTGTTTGTTTTGAAGTTCGCGCAAATCTACTCATGGGCTATCTGCGCTTCTATGTTGTCCAACGTGGCTTTAAAAGACTATATATAGCGTAGGTGCCATAACGTTTGTTATCAGGTACTGTAATATTCTGGAATTTAATATGAACGAACTTAAATCAAGAATCATTTTTTTTTATTTTTCACTGATAAACTAAGCTCTTAAAGCCCCAGTCAAAGTACAATAGAACCCTCGAGGGGGTTGAAGTGTCGAACTGCCACCTGGATGTTTTCAAATATTTTATGATCTTGCGACTCTGTTGTAAAATTTACGTGTCTTATGAGTGTTTTTAGTAAGCACGTAACTGTCATGTGCGTTGTGTAGCTCAAAACGGCTTTAAGTCAGTTGAATTAAGCGCAGCATGGCCAGGTGGGTTAAGGCGTTCGACTCGTAATCTCTGTTTCTCAGAAAAGAATTCATTCTTCTTCTAAACTACTGTGAAGTGTTGACTTCCGACAGTGCTGGCGGCAACTTGTTCCGTGGATCGATCAACCTGTGTTTTTGAAAATAAAATTGTTTTAACTAAGCCTAACCTCAACACTTGTGTCTCATTATTTTCTCAATGGAGCAGAAAGAAATCAGAGGCCTTTATCAATAAAATCATCTGTTACCCATTCTTTCTTACAAAAAAAATAATTTTAAAAATCGTAACCTATCCGTTTTACGTGACTTTCTAACTCTCCGTCTTTTTCATATGAACTTTAATCGTAATTTAATATCCTGTCTCAGACTAAAACTGTACACAGTTCCCCAAGTGAGGCTTAACTAGTAATTTGTTTAGAGATATAATTACTTCTTTTTTCTCTCTCTCTCTCTCTCTCTCTCTCTCTTTTTTGAACTGGTAATAATTACGTCTATAACTACACCTTAAACTTTTGTTAACTTTGCTACTAGCAACAGAACACAACTTGGATGACTTGAGTGACCTGTCCAATATCCTAAGATTCTTCAAAATTTATTAACATTTTCGCATCGGATAGGTCAAAGTGCATATGTCACAACCAACTTCAATTTTCATTATTATGCCCGGCATGACCATGTGGTTAAAGCCCTCTACTCGTAATCTGAGGGTCGCGGGTTCGAATCCTCGTCACACCAAACATGCTCGCCCTGTCAGTCGTGGGGGCGTTATAATGTTACGGTTAATCCCACTATTATTTTGTAAACGAGTAACCCAAGAGTTGTCGGTGAGTGTTAATAACTAGCTGTCTTCCTTACAGTTTTTTACTGCTAAATTAGGAACGGTTTACGCAGATAGCCCTCGAGTAGCTTCGCGCGAAATTCCAAAGAAACCAAACCAATAATATAGATCACGAAGTAGTTGCTTTGTGTCCTTCATTTATCAGCTTGGTTAACCTGTAGTCTTGGTTATAACACGTGTTTGCAGACGTAATAAAAAAGAAATACGCCTTACCCCCCTTTCGTTTTCACAAATATATTCTTGTTCGTTGTTATGGTTAGGAAGACGTCGTTTTCGTAGGCTGTTGTAATAAACACCTACCTACATATGATTAATTAGAGATTATTATGAGTATGTGTAGGGGTTGAGTAGGTGTCTGGACTTAGCCTTGTACACCTGTTTACCCTAAGCTACCCCTTTGCATCATTTACAAGTTTTCATTAGGAGGAGGGAGCATTCCGACAAATAAAGCTGTAACAAAGTAGTGAATTACAGTTTATTTCTTACACATATTCTATAGAAACAGATAAAATCATCTTCGGATTTTTCTTTCATAGGTTTCGTGAAAGAAGGCCCAGCAATTTGGACACTCGACTCGCAACCTGGAGGTCTTGGGCTTGAATCTCCATCACCGAACTTCCTCGTCCTTTCAAACTTAGGTCATAATAGCGTCACGATCAATCCCACAATACGTGGATAAAAAGAGTAACCCAAGAATATACAGTGGCGTTGATCTGCTGCCTTCCCTCTAAGTTGTCACTGCTAAATTACGAACGGCTATCGCAGGTAGTATCCCTCGTGTAGCTTTGCGCAAAATTTAGAACCATATCAAATCAAAGTTTTCTCTGTAGCCAAAATAACAATAATAATAAATACATTACTGTACTACAATATTAAATACATTTTGAATTATAACCATGTTCTTTTAAGTAAAAGTATTTTAAAAACGTTGGATGTTTCGCAACGCGTTTGTTGTGCGTAATAATACATGTACGTGAAGAGGATGGTCGCTATAGCAAACGTCACGTGACAGATTCACCGTTTCTTTACCTGTCACTGCCAATTTCTAGCACAGTTACAAATGTAACTAGTATTTACAATTATACATTTTTAAATGGACTACTTTCAAACCGATGTCAGTTGCATTTCTTTTGGTATAACCGACGTATGAAATTTATGACGTGTAGGTTTTCCCTAGCACAGTTAACCAACGAATCTCTATATACATACGACTACGCACCCAAACAGATCTAGTTTTGTTGTTGTTTTTTTTATTTCGCGCAAAACTACTCGAGGGCCATCTGCGCTAGCCGTCCCTAATTTTGCAGTGGGAAAGCAGACCAGAGGGAAAGCAGCTAATCATCACCACCCACCGCCAACTCTTGGATTACTCTTTTACCAACGAATAGTGGGATTGATCGTACTTTATAACGTCCCTACGGCTGAAAGGGCGAGCATGTTTGCAGCGACGGGGATGCGAACCCGCAACCCTCGGATTACGAGTCGCACGCCTTAACGCGCTTGGCCATGCCGGACCACAGCTTCAGTATTTTTAATGTATTTGCAAACTAGGTACACGCTAGTATGTATTTCTGACATCCTGTCAGTAGAATATTTCAAAAATGTCCACATAATAATAAAGCTACATTATTTAAAATCGTTAATTAAAACCTAAGTCATCTCGATGGCAGTTTTTACTGCTCTCTGGGGAGCCGTTTATGCACTTATTTATTTCCAAGTTACTTGCTTTCAAAACGGAAAACGTGTGTTCTTTGTCTTGTGGAAAGGTAAGAGAGAGAGAGAGAGAGAAAAGCTGTCTTCTTCCAGGACGAGATCCTTCCTGTCTCTGGATCACCAAGTGACACTTTTCGCTAATGAAATGGTTCCTTTCGTTTGATACAATTTATCGGTTTAGACCATGCAACATATCAATAAGGGCCTGGTGATTAGGGCGCTCATCTCGCAGTTTCTGAACCACGGATTCAAATTCTGTCATCGAATATACTCGTCCTTTCGCCAGTGACGGTCAGACTTACTGTTCTTTGGTAAAAGAGTGGACTAGGAGTTATCAGTGGATGATGGTCATTAGCTGTCATCTTTCTAATCTAGCCCTCTAGTGGCACAGCAGAATGTCTATGGACTTGCACCGCTAAATACCGTGTTCGATACCCGTGATGGGCAAGGTATAGGTAGCCCATTGCTGCTTTTTGCTCAATTTCAATCAGTCGGCCAACTTTCTGATCTAGCATTTGTAAATGAGGAACGGCTAATGCCCTTCAATATCTTTGCAAGAAATTCAAAATAGAAATAATACAGGTTGGAAGAAAAAACTACGACAATGTACGTGACAATTATTATGCTAATATATAAATGCATTGTTACTAATACAACACTGCTGACTTTAAACAATGCATCTCATACACGGTGTAAACGAGTTTCTAGGTTCCAAAGTACATTTAATGTTTAATGGATGGATGGATGGATATGTACTTTTTATTAACTCTGGTGAGTTGAGTGCAAGGCTTAACCTAAAAATAAAATATGTGCACTCAGCTGTGAAGTCCTTAAATGGTCTACGTTCATGCACCATTCGATTATAAAAGTATTTTTAGGGCTGCACCTTAAATTTAATCATCTGCCTTTCAATTTAAATTATTAATTTGAAGTTGTTCTCCGTAGTTTGATATTTGTTCACTTATTATGTATCTTACGCATGCTCAGAAAGTTCAAAACACTGTTTAATATGAAGCAATAATGGAACTTAACTGTATGTACTTCCAAAGCAAGGGTGACGTCATATATGCACGTACAAGAGAAATTGTTTCGGAGCCTCGCTACCTAATACAGTCATATAGCAAGAGCAGTCACTTGACTCTCTTTCATGTTTCTTTCTTTTTGTAAAAGTAAAGAAGTGATTAGATGTATTTCCAAACTTTATACGGTTTGATCTGAATTTGGGAAACAAGTAAACTTCGTTCTTTGATCTCATTTGATAATGGTAATGTCATTATTAGTAATAAAGATTTGGAACTACGGTCGGAAAATACCACAGTCTCTGTTTCTTTGTGCAGACTAATGCCGTTGTTAATTTTGTTCTTTTATACAGACCACAGACGTATAAAAAAACAAACAAAAATAATATTAGATGGACATTTTTGAGACCTGTTCAAAAACTGTCGAAGTAAAGGGTTAGTTTTATGCAGTGCTGTGAGTGACGTAAGTAACATGGTATATTATTGTTCAAGAAATAAAACTTGGAATTTTTTACTGTATCCGTGCGATAGGTTGTTAAAAAAAAAAAACAGCAAGCCTGTAGTCGCAAAATGATTGGTTGGTTTAACTGCTCTGCTGCACGCGCATCGAAGAATTACGTAGCTGATAGTCAAGCTAGTCCGGCTCTCAGGAAATTCTCTCTGACGTATGTTTCATCGCTCTCACGTTTTTGCCTCGCGGCATTAGAAGTGAATAAGCCCGCCTACATTGGCGTGCCGCTGTTGCGTTCAGAAAACGGTTTAATTTCTTTGTCACTTTCCTCACTTCCACTGTTCACTCGGGATCTTCTTGGCTATTCTGTACTGTTTTCCCGGGTTTGAAGCTATACCCTTCTTACTTTGAACACCTGTTCGATTCACCTCTCTGGCGTATAAGCCAACAACACATTGGAACTGTGAAGAAGGAAAAGTAAAGTTCTGTTCTCGAATAGTGTGGTAAACCGTCCTCGCATTCGCAGCCTTTCACCTGCTCTTCAAGGTTCCATTGGATGTGTCATTGATTTAATTCTGCCTTAGTCAGAAAAAAACAACAACAACAACGTTTGAGAGACTTCCAGAATACACGGTTAATAACAGATAAGAAGTTTTTGTCCTGTTTTATTGTTGTTGTCTGGAAGAGAAATTTTTCGACTCAAATGGTAAGTATACAGAATTTTTTCTTGTGTTGCGTGTACACCTGCATATACTTCGTTTACTATGAGTACTTTTGGTTCGGGTTATAACAATGAATTCCGACTAATATCGGACAATATGTTTACTTGTGGAAAAAGTATCACTTGAAATGAACGCGCCACGCACGAGATCGTAGAAAGATAGACTAAACGACCACTACGTAACACAAACCATAGCGAAATTCGTGTATCACACACGTCAATTTCACCTGCTCTTCGCCACCAGTCTCTTGTAAATATTAGGTTCACAAAATTTTTCTGCTGATTAACTTGACTATGTTGACCTATGTACATGTTTCACGTTGAAAGTTCGAAGCGTTCCGTTGTTTGATTTCACAGTACGGGCTTGGTTTCCTGTATCCGCCTAAACCAACCCTTCCTTTGTGCAGAAACCAGTCCTGTTGTCGCTCTAGTAGACGTCCCGTGGTTTCCAAACAGAATATTTCGAACTTCCATGTTATTTCACAACGTAGCTATCCGTTTTCGCCGGATATTTGCATTAAAGCAACTGATAAGGGAATGTAATTTGTATCGGATATAGTCAGTGCGTATTTAAACACACACTGAACTATAAACTCGTAATATTAAAAAAAAAAGAGTTAATTATGGCATGTATTGTGACGTGGTATTTTTTGACTATTCTGTTTTTGTGCCTGGTGTTAAATTTTGCCACGGTTATCGACAGTAAACTTTTATTAAAAACAAATAACCGTACGCTAAACGAAGATAACTTGTTAACCACGCCTTTGTGTCGTAACACCTTCTTTCCTGGCACTTAGGAAAACCCCTAAAGAGATAATGTTGAAGCGAAAATAGACTGCTCCCCCAAAAAACCACCACTGTTCCTTAAGGCAGTAGTGTGAGCTGTCCTGTGTTACGTTTAAAATAAAGGAAATCGAACCATTTGCATTAGTTCTTAAGTTATAAAAATTCCGATGATGTAAGCGGTATTTATTAGTGTCGTTACAATTAATGGAAAATCCAGAGAAATTTAAAATTTTCTTACCGTATATTGTTAATTCGTAGAGGGCTACATGTATTTTTCCAGTTACATGTTTTTGCGATCTCTTTCACTAAAAACAAAACAAATACGTCATCGTGTGCACACAGTTTTATTGACAACATGGTAGAAACATTAATACTTTAGTTGTTTCAACGTGAAGTTTACGGTGGACCCGTTGGTTAATCAGTTGGACTATAAGTTAAAAAAAATAGCAAAATAAACGCTAAGAAATTTCCTCGGTACTTTTTATTTCAACCAGCGTTTCGCCATTACTGCTTTATTAGAACTAGTACTAGTGCAATAACACACAGTTAATTTCTTAACGTAGTGACGAACACCTCGTTCGAAAGTAAGGCCCTACAGCCTATACCCAACAATATGTTTGGTGTCTGTAATGCTTAAGAAATAGGATTCTTGTCCTTTAAAATATTACGGTTTATTCTCTCAAGTAGGTGCTTCCCTGACGTCATTTTGTTGTTACGAACACAACAGACGACTGTTAAAAGAGAGCTAAGACTAAAAGCTTTTAGATCGGCGCAACGGTACTTGTACTCTTGTAAACTTAATTTACGACAATATCCTGAGCTTCGAACTAATGTTTTTATGTTCAGTCACACTTTTATTGTAGAAATCAATTGGTAATGTTAGTTAAGCGTACGTGTTTGAGTTTGACCTAAATCATCTAAAGCGATTGAACTTGGAGAGATATTATTAGGACTAAATTATGTTAACTGACCGAACAATGAATTCCGAACGTTGTTTGTAGCATCGTGAGAACACTGTATTAACTAGCCTCATCAATGCAATGATTTTTATCACAATTAATATAATGTACTTTAACCAAAATAGCTGTAAAAATAATTAGTTGTTGTTTTTTTTTGTAGCACATTCACGCAATAAAATTTTTCCCATAATGCACCGAAAGCTTTAGAAAGTATGCGACTCTCGTGTCAGGCACGTTGTATTTTTGTTATGACAAGAGTGTCTTGAATAATTCATATTTATGTAGAGTATAGAATGGAAACCACCTGTTACAATGAAATCGAACCGGATTCTTAGATCAGTGACTTAATGTATTACCTATTTCCTGGCTTCGCTATTTTGAAGATAATTTTCTGAATAAAAATTATAATAGTAACCACATATTTCAGATAAATAAGTTAATGTTTCTCTTTTAATATTATTATTTGAAATTAAAAGTTGGAAGTGTTTATGATATCGTCCGGAGTATCGAATTTAAGGTTTTGTGTCAATTAAACCTTTTGTTTTTTGTCACCCATGTGTGACCCACCCCTCTTCATTAAGCATGGTCTCTCGCGTTTCTCTTTTTTAAAAAGGAATGAAAGAGTGAATTTAGAGACGAGATATGACACATAGATACACATTAAAATACTATATGTGTTGTAGTGATATACTTATTATTTTCGTTAATCAAAAAGTAATTTAAAGCGTATTTTACATTATTACTCCATTGATTTTAATCTTTAGCGCCGCGTAGTGTGGGGACCCCACATTTTTAGGAAACAGTTCTCTGTGATATACAGGCTGTTCCTGGAAGTTAATTCAAACTTCTATCTTTCCCATTTTTTACTGTGTTGAATATTTTGGTGTATTTGTATTAAATTTCTTTGCACTTCAGTTTCAGCCAAACCATGCGTTTGGAGAGCCTACCTGTTCTAATACTTTTTATGCGTTCTGTTTTGCAGTTTATCGATTTTAAAACTTGTATCCAAAAAGTCTACTGTGGGGAAAGAGATAATGTTTATTGTTTCTTTATTTATTTATCTTTCAGTTGAGATGTGTATTGAATTATTTAATAAACCAGGTTTTATAGGAGATGGCTTTGTAAGCTGATAGGCTTAGCATAGAGATGGCTTTGTAAACTGATAGGCTTAGCATAGCCTGATGGTTAGGATACTTAGTGAAAATCTGGATCGCGGGTTTGAATCCGCGTCACCAAACATTCTCGCACTTTCTTTCTGCATAATATACATACTGAATCCCAGCAGTAATTCACCGTCATTACCATATCGGGTCAGTTCACCCGACTCTAAACTGAAGTTAAAACTTTTAGAAGCAACATAACATCTCATTGGACGTATCTGAGTTTGTTTTTCTCATTGTTATTTTGGTTTTCAAATATAAACGTTTAAGTCATAGCTGTCTCATCTCTTGACCGATATGAGAATCTAATTACTTTCGATCAATATATTTTACCATGCCCAAGGCCTCAGATTACGTTATTCTAATCCTGCTTGAAATAATTTCAGTTTGAGGGTAGGCTGGTAAAGATTGATACGTAATAATACTGAATCAGGTTTACACGCGCCCCACACTTAGTATTGCCGGAGCACAAAAATGTGGCTAACAAAAAGGGGAAAACGTATCATATGTAAATTTACTTCAATCCTGCCTAAATTAATTTCAAATGCCGAGGCTATTGATAATTCCCTCATGTATAAAGGTATATCTTATTAATAGGTGTTGCCCTTTTACAGGTTTCTTGTTCAAAGGCTATAAAAATATTATATTTTGAATACGTTTCTTGATGTCTGTATAATAGGTAGCACTGTATTTGTCTATCTGTGACTTCTGATTACCTGGTTTTTATTACCGGCCGCCATTTCGCGTACTAATAGTAGCCTATTGAACAATAAGCCTAAGATTATATGCAGACTAGTTGTCCCCACTGGAACTGTGCCTCCTCTCTCTGCTGAGGGCTTCGCTCCCGGACCCTCTTAACGACCCCTGTTGACTTGCAGATTTAGCAACTTCGCCCATGGTACGTATTGATAATAAACAAAATGCAGTATTAACTGTATTTTCGTTTACTGCGTGTGATGAACCCGCACGTAACTTTTGGTGGAAAAAATAAATTATAAGTACGTATTTAAAATTAAAAACAAAAATATAATTAAAAAAAAAACGAGCCGGTAATTCTAATTATGAGTAACTCGTTCCGAGTCTTGGCGCTTACGATGTTGTGTATATATCCTCGTGGTTGTAATTTGGGATAGTTACGCAGTATTTTAATAATTCACACGGTTTGTTATCTTGATTAAGGCTAGATGGCATTGTTTCAAGAGTATCTGTGTTCTTGTTTATATTTGTTTGTGTTATGTAACACTAACAGTGGCTGACGAAGTTAGTGAGATCACATCACTGATTATCTACCTCTGAGAACCTAACTTTCATCAATATTCTAATGGTTTTTGAACTGTTATCTTGAAATCATACATTCTTTTCTTTACTACATTTTTTAAGGGGATGGGTGATTACACCGATTCGGGCAGTGCCTCACAGCGAGTTTCACATTGTATTATTCGACTCCACTTGCAAGTATGGGTTTGAGTCCCAAAACTACTCTGCGTGATCCAGAAGAAGGGGGAATTGTGGATGGAAATCCATTCTTCTCGAAGTTCATGATTTAGAGGCACCTGTTCTGATGCCTGTTCACTGAAATAAGTCCTCTGGTGGGACTTTCGTACTTTATTAATGAATCCACGATTTTTTGAAGTTGAAAGTGACGCAGCCAGGGATTGGACGATAGATATTCTGTTGTACATATTGCCACATTCAGTATTATCAATCTTTCTCTCGAAATGTGAACAGAATGTTTATTTACTATTTCCCTATGTCATTCAATCATTCAACCTCAAAAAAGTATTTATTTTAGGAAGTTTTAAAGATTTCGAAATTTGTTGCTCTTTGTGTCACACTAAAATTTGGGTCTAAAATAAAAGAATAATCGTAGCAGTAAAAAAAAAAAAAAACCCTGAAGTTTAAAGCTAACAGCAGTAAAGAAACCTTGAAGTTTAAAGCTAGTAGTATCAAACAAACCTTGAAGTTTAAGGCTAGCAGTTTTAAACAAACCTTGAAATTTAAGGCTAGCAGTTTTAAACAAACCTTGAAGTTTAAGGCTAGCAGTTTTAAACAAACCTTGAAGTTTAAGGCTAGCAGTTTTAAACAAACCTTGAAGTTTAAAGCTAGTAGTATCAAACAAACCTTGAAGTTTAAATCTAATAGTATCAAACAAACCTTGAAGTTTAAAGCTAGCAGTATCAAACAAACCTTGAAGTTTAAAGCTAGCAGTATCAAACAAACCTTGAAGTTTAAAGCTAGCAGTATCAAACAAACCTTGAAGTTTAAAGCTAGTAGTATCAAACAAACCTTGAAGTTTAAAGCTAGTAGTTTTAAACAAACCTTGAAGTTTAAAGATAGTAGTATCAAACAAACCTTGAAGTTTAAAGATAGTAGTATCAAACAAACCTTGAAGTTTAAATCTAATAGTATCAAACAAACCTTGAAGTTTAAGGCTAGCAGTTTTAAACAAACCTTGAAGTTTAAGGCTAGCAGTTTTAAACAAATCTTGAAGTTTAATGCTAGCAGTTTTAAACAAACCTTGAAGTTTAAAGCTAGCAGTTTTAAACAAACCTTGAAGTTTAAGGCTAGCAGTTTTAAACAAACCTTGAAGTTTAAAGCTAGTAGTATCAAACAAACCTTGAAGTTTAAATCTAATAGTATCAAACAAACCTTGAAGTTTAAAGCTAGCAGTATCAAACAAACCTTGAAGTTTAAAGCTAGCAGTATCAAACAAACCTTGAAGTTTAAAGCTAGCAGTATCAAACAAACCTTGAAGTTTAAAGCTAGTAGTATCAAACAAACCTTGAAGTTTAAAGCTAGTAGTTTTAAACAAACCTTGAAGTTTAAAGATAGTAGTATCAAACAAACCTTGAAGTTTAAAGATAGTAGTATCAAACAAACCTTGAAGTTTAAATCTAATAGTATCAAACAAACCTTGAAGTTTAAGGCTAGCAGTTTTAAACAAACCTTGAAGTTTAAGGCTAGCAGTTTTAAACAAATCTTGAAGTTTAATGCTAGCAGTTTTAAACAAACCTTGAAGTTTAAAGCTAGCAGTTTTAAACAAACCTTGAAGTTTAAGGCTAGTAGTATCAAACAAACCTTGAAGTTTAAGGCTAGTAGTATCAAACAAACCTTGAAGTTTAAGGCTAGTAGTTTTAAACAATCCTTGAAGTTTAAAGATAGTAGTATCAAACAAACCTTGAAGTTTAAATCTAATAGTATCAAACAAACCTTGAAGTTTAAGGCTAGCAGTTTTAAACAAACCTTGAAGTTTAAGGCTAGCAGTTTTAAACAAACCTTGAAGTTTAAGGCTAGCAGTTTTAAACAAACCTTGAAGTTTAATGCTAGCAGTTTTAAACAAACCTTGAAGTTTAAAGCTAGCAGTTTTAAACAAACCTTGAAGTTTAAAGCTAGTAGTATCAAACAAACCTTGAAGTTTAAGGCTAGTAGTATCAAACAAACCTTGAAGTTTAAGGCTAGTAGTATCAAACAAACCTTGAAGTTTAATGCTAACAGTAGTAAACAAACCGAACTGAAGTTTAAAACGAAAAATAAGTTCTATTCTTAAAGCCAATCTCCTTGAAAAAGGTACTTCGAAATTGTTCGACCATCTGTTAACGTTATTTCATCGTACAACTGTGATGACATTCCATCCTCTCGGAAGCAAACGCTTCTTGTGTTTCGAAAAGAAAGCAAACCAACGAGTGAACCTGGAAACCTACCGATCATTTAGTTTAGACTAGTCGTGTAGGCAAAATTTATGGCTCGTTGCGAATCAAACTGTCAAATATTATCAAAACCACAGGATAGAAATTTAAAAAAAAATGTTCCTGAAATAAACCTTCTATTCTTCAAATCGATTAAGACACAAAGAAATATTCTTGAAATATACTTAAACGAAGCTCTTCTAAATGTTATCCCATCGACAAAAGTGTCAGGGATAACTTGTGATTTAGAATGAACATGAAACAAGTACATTACTCAAATTAGGCCTGGCAACAAGCAGACTGCGTCGACATCCTAACAGGTAAAAACACAGGAGTTGTATCACAAAACGTAATGAAACAGTTCTGTCCTGCTTGGGCTAATTTAGTACAAACACGCACAGAGAAATTACAGAGACTATCACCACTACATCTTAACATATCGTTTAGAATTAAGTATCACTTGTGTGTTCAATTAGAGTTTTTACGTGTGAAATACGCCACTGATAAGTATTTCAATTGAAAGAGTACCTTGTGACTATGGAACTGTTTGTGAATGTATACGACCAGTTTAAGATAAATTGTAAAATAGCACCAAATGCTACATAGTCTGTTGATGGACACGGTTCTGAAGAAAGAAGTGTTTGTTTGTTTGTTTGTTTTTGAATTTCGCGTAAAGCTGCAGGGGGGCTATCTGCGCTAGCTGTCCCTAATTTAGCAGTGTAAGACTAGAGGGAAGGCAGCTAGTCATCACCACCCACCGCCAACTCTTGGGCCACTGTTTAACCAACGAATAGTGGGATTAACCGTCACATTGTAACCATGCCGGGCCAGAAAGAAGTGAAATCAGTGTTCAAGCCCTGTTTTTCGTGGATAACCTTTGTAGCATTCTGCAGTTTATAGACGATAGTGATGGATGAGGGGATGAGTGGTTTAGAAAAAAAACTTCTTGGGTCGTGCCCACGACGAAGACGAGACCATTCTTAACGAACAATGTTATCACGCATCGTAAATAATGCTAATAAATAATCAGGTGTGAATATATTACACACATTCACAAAGACGTAGCGCGGAGGAGATGCTGCTAAAATATTATTTTTCAGCTTTTATATATACAATAATAATAATAAAAATGTTTTATGTCACGTAATAAAAAATAAAACTTTGGTAAATACTGTTACATAAGATTCGATATGTGTTAATGACAATTTTATCAGATATATAGATCAATTTTAGCTTTTTTAATTTATTGTCCCCTTAAATATTTCTGTTCTCCCCCCGAGAGGAAAATATGGCTACGACACTGTATTAAAAAGTACAACAACAAGATGACAAGTTCTTGATGTGTAGAATTTGAATGACAGTGGAATTATATAACTGGACTTTAAAGGTTTGTTACCCGCCGTCTGTGTGTCTTTGTAATGAATTATGTGTCCCTAAACCCAAAAGCTATTTGTTGAGTCCAGTTAATATGTGTTATAAAACTAGCGAAAAAAGTCCAGTATGGATGTGACTCCGGTTATGCGTGTTGTTTTTCATTATCCACTTTGACATTTACGTGTCTCGTATTATAGTTCTGGTGACATTCTTTAAGAGCTGGTTCCATTTATGATATTTATTATGTGGAAGCTCACATTTCCTACAGTCCCGCTCCGTTTGAAGAGTTGCATCTATACCTCAATTCGCTTGACTCCAAGTGGTCCTTCAGAAATTATCTACAATCTCAGTTTTCGCGTGGCGTCAGCAGAGGAGTTATGACCACTCTGTTGTTGATAAGGAACACATGGTTCTCAGCTTATGGCCATAAGCAGTTGGAAAAAAGAAAAGGCATTTGCCGTGTCCTTCAATAACGGTGTTTGTGCAGGCTTGTAATTAATTCTTAACAGCTCTTGGCATCTGAAACAAATTGTTCAATAACTTGAAGGGTGAAAGATTTTGGGATGAGGCTTCCCGTGAGACGAAGAAAAAAGATTAATTTGGCGATTTTACCGAGTGAGAATTGTAATAAAGGCTAAAATGAATAATTGTAGAAAATAAGGGTTTGATAGAGATGTATGAAAATGGTTGAGACCCCACGACCGCTACGAGTTAAAGCTATTTTAATAAGCCCCCCAGTGGCTCAGCGGTATGTCTGCGGACTTACACGCTAAAATCCGGGTTTCGATACCCGTGGTGGGCAGAGCACAGATAGCCCATTGTGTAGCTTTGTGCTTAATTCAAAACAACAACAACAACAACTATTTTAATAAGATGGGCAGGGGAGTTTTAATACGGTACCTGTAAGTAGTGGGTATCTCTAATATTGATGAATTAAGATGAGTTATTAAACTTCAGGAACGAAAGTAAAAATTCTTCCAGTTGTGGAGTTATGATTTTTTTTGTTTTTTTAGACTTTGTGCCTGATATCACTTTAAGGAAAAGAAAACTATGTTAGCATTGATTGTCATCCGCAGAAAAATTGTGATGAGGCCACAAAGTTACCTGGACTTATTACGAGATTAGTTTTTGTGTAACACAACGAGTCTGTATTAGAGCAAATCCACGTTGAACTATTTGCTATATTCACCACGAGAATCGAATCAAAACCTTTAGCGTTGGTAAGTCCAAAAACTTACCGCAGTGCCACTAGGGAGATATAAACACAACGAAAAGTCACTTTCAAAGACCACGGTTTTAAATATGAAATGTTTGGAACGTTCAGAGAACATTCGGACAGTTCTGTTCAAACATCTACAGACGTTTAAGTAGATAACTTCTGATATTCCTTGAATATTTCGAAGTATGTAACAAAATGAAAAGGAAGAAACACTGGTTAAAATTCAAGTATAATGAAACACAGTAGGTGTTGGCATCACTGTCACGCAGGTCTTCATTACAGATTTTATACACAAGTAAATCGTGTGTTATTTTACTTTGTTGCTGGTTGTTTTTCACTCTGAATTTGAACTTTTTAAAAATTATTGTAATTTGTTCTAACTGTATGTGAAGTAACGATTGTTTTGAACCCATTAAAATTATCCAGTATAAATTTCACAATGTTTTTAAATACATTTTTATCCCTGGATAAAACTAATATAATAAACGTTGTTTTTTTTTGTAGTTTTTTCACGTGAGGCGAATATAAATTTTACATTTCTAGGTGGAATCAATTATTATGGTTCATTAGATTGTGTTGTTATGAATATGCTATTACGTTTTAAAACGAATTATTTTTTTTTTCAGCGCGGATCTGACGAGTTACTGTCTCAGGCTGCAGTTAATAATGGTACCGCCATGAGTCCACAACCGAACCACGCCGACAACAACAATGATGCCAAAAAAGTAAGTCATATATAAAGTTTCGTGACGAAAATTTTGAACTGGTTTTTCTGTAAAATAAAAATACGCATATGTTTCAAAGTGATTAAAAAGTTGGTATAATTCTGACTATTTTCCTGCAGGTGAAACTGGAAAGAAATCAGCACGACAAACCGTCCAGAGTGGTCCATGTGCGGAACATTCCAAATGAGGCAACAGAGATGGATGTTATTCATTTGGGTATACCATTTGGACGAGTGAATAATGTATTACTGTTGAAGGGAAAAAACCAGGTATCGACCTTAGTCTGTATATTACCCCATAATGAATGTGTTTGGTTGAGGAAAGTAAAAACAAATTACGAAGTGCGTAGAAAATAAGTGAAACAAGCGAATCAGCGTGAACATTTTATTTTAATGTTGTATTGAAACTTGTCTGGAGTTAGAGGTTTTTTACCTGGGTGTGTGACCGGATTCTGTTGCTATCAGCTAGGTAGCTGTTTTAAATCAAGCAGATATATGTACGTAAGAACTCGTTTGAATTCAACTGGTATCCATACTGGAAAATTATACAATAACTAGGCTCAACTGAATTTGTTGTAAATAACGCTAAACGCCTTATCTTCACCAGATGGCGGTAGAAATAGAAGACGTAAAACGAATTTTATCTAGCTTTTTTATTTCCGTTTTTTTATATAATAACGAACAAGATATCTGTTTGCCTGTAGGGTATTTCTAAAGATCTCAGCCGACTGAAGCAGTTCTTTGCAAAGTTAATCTGTATTAGGCTTTATTCCTCATCGAACATCCGTACCCAGTTGTCAGTTTTAGGCCTAAATCAATAAACAGCAAACGATATTTTTGTTATGCCGTACAAAGTGCATTAAATTGTGAACACGGGGAATGAGAAAATAGTTTTATGATACTTTGACTTAAAGCATTTCATTGTGCATAATACAACTTTGTTCCATCGTGTTTTCATTATAATTACGCCTTTTATTATTCATTTCTCTTCGAACTTCTGAGGGCCTGGCATGGCCGAGCGCGTTAAGGCGTGCACTCGTAATCCGAGGGTCGCGGGTTCGCGCCCGTGTCGCGCTAAACATGCTCGCCCTCCCAGCCGTGGGGGTGTATAATGTGACGGTCAATCCCACTATTCGTTGGTAAAAGAGTAGCCCAAGAGTTGGCGGTGGGTGGTGATGACTAGCTGCCTTCCCTCTAGTCTTACACTGCAAAATTAGGGACGGCTAGCACAGATAGCCCTCGAGTAGCTTTGTGCGAATTTCCAAAAAACAAACAAACGAACTTCTGTATATTAACGAACCAACTATGAGTACTGTATGAAGTTGATATGTAGACCGTTTACATTAAAGCCTCATTTCCAAGTCAAACATAACAAGCTATTCCTTGAGGCCAGTGCTAATGTTTATGAAAATAAGGCTAGCTCTGGCAGTATTTGTTTTTGTTCATAGGTCTGTTAATTACAATTAATCCTTTTAATTATCAGACGTAATGAAGAACCTAACTACTGTCAAACTACTTAATACAAAGTTCCAAACTTCAGTGCTGACAAATTATTTTATTGATTGCTACCTACCTGTTGTAACAACCCCTAAACTAATGGACTGTTCCTACACGTTGCACGTTAGAATATGCTCATTGAAGCTGTGGATGGAACTGTACACTATAAATAAAAACTGTAGTGGATACATTTAATACGTTAGTGAATTTTTTCTAATGAAATCTCTAATTTTTTTGCGTGTTCCACTTTTCCGAGTAGTGTCAACGATTTAGGCTAAGTTCAAGCGCAAAAGACCTTTTTAATCTTATGATATAATTATTACTAACTTCTCTCAATCGCTGGGCGAAACTATAATTTTTTCTGTTTTTGACAGTTAAGGTGGTTGTTTTAAACTAAGAAGTATCTTTATGGAGGCCCTCTATATATTACAATTCTTACATTATTTAACCTGTAACCCCTCCCTCCAAGGCCACCGACAGTTTTCATGGGCATCAGGGAAAGCTTGGTATGTGGTTCCCCTCCCCCTCGATCAATTCTTTCTCTGCCTTCTACAGATCCACATTTGAAACAATGAACCCCGAGGAAATTCCCGGCCTCCACGCTGATAGGCATGCGTACCTCCTTATATAATGCCTCTAGTCCTCGTGAGCCACATCTGGTGACGTTGTTTTAACTTGGTAATAATAATAAAAAAAGCGCCGCCTACTTCAAAATGATGAGTTATTTAATGTTACAGAATTTATGTCAAATAAAGCTGTGTAATACGTGATAGAGATGAAAATTTAAAATCTACATTGTTGACCAGCAGCATTTTTACCTGTAATCTAACCGTCACCCGTATATTATAATTGCAGTATGATATGACATAACTTAATTGTTAAATTTAGTTATGTAACTTTTGTTTTTGGCAGTTGGGGAGTTTTTATTTTCTGTTTTTTTCATGCAAATATAAATTGGAATTACCTTTGTCCGTAGGTTAACATATCGAAATTAATTAACTTGTAGAAATTTTGATAGATCTTATGCGTAGTTTTTTTGTTTGTGTGTGTGGGGGGAGAATAATATTTGGCCCATGCTTGAGTACCTCCTGTCCTGAGGAAGACATTTGTACCACAATGCACCTCCTGTCCTAAGGAAGACATTTGTACCACAATGCACCTCCTGTCATAAGGAAGACATTTGTACCACAATGCACCTCCTGTCATAAGGAAGACATTTGTACCACAATGCACCTCCTGTCCTAAGGAAGACATTTGTACCACAATGCACCTCCTGTCCTAAGGAAGACATATGTACCACAATGCACCTCCTGTCCTAAGAAAGACATTTGTACCATATTGCACTTTCTTGATTGAAAAATATTTTTAAAAACTTCTTGACAATAATAAATATTCAATATCAACGGTGAAAATGAAAAGCGTTATGTTTATAAAAACCAACGTACAAAAGAAAAATGTCTTGAATAAATTAATTGACGACTTTTTAAGAATTAAGTATCTAATTTTTGATAAACGTTTGGCATATAAACTATGATGGATCGTAATTCTCAGTTTATTTTCGTTTAACTTCGCAGATGTGAATTTCTGATCAAAGTAAGCCGCATATATGGGTTAGAACTAAAAAGCTTCGTAATCTGAGAATCGCGGGTTCGAATCCCCGTCACACCAAACACGCTCGCTCTTTCAGCCGTGGGGGCGTTATAATGTGACAGTCAATTCAACTTTCGTTGGTAAAAGAGTAGCCCAAGAGTTGATGATGAATGGCGACAACTAGAGTAATGAAGCCAGTCAATATACTTGGAAAACAAAGCCTTCAGTGAGCAGACAGACCGCATTGATTCCTCGGTGGGGCAGCCGTAAGTTTACGGACGTGCAATTGCTGAAATCCGTGGTTCGATTCCACATGGGGGGCACAGCAGATAACTCTTGAAGGTGGCTTGCAGTAAAACAAGGGCTTTATGAAATCATTAGTTGGATGCCGTCACTCTTAATAGTAATTTCGGTCGTAATCACGGTGGTTCCTCGGGAAATTTGGTTAGTTCAGGAAATTAAGGCAATAACTTGATAGTCAAGTTATTCTACGAAATAATATTTTTAAAATTGTCGATCCTGTTATTGAGCAGGTCATTAGTTTAAGATATAATCGTGATTATCAATTGCTAGAGAGTTTTGTATTCAACTGTGAATCACTTGTTCCAAACAAATTAAAATTCATTGTGATTACAGCCTCTTAGGCAGGACGTCACTCGAGACTCCCAGTGACAATTAATTGTGACTTGTTTATATGAACTGAGCGTACCTGCACTTATATTTCTCGCTAATTTGGGGAAAAAACAAAAGATCTCGGTTGTAACTCATCGAAAAGACAGTTTTTTTACGCCGTACCGCGTTTTTCCCTGCGATTTTGACTGTTTCTTCAATAACGTGGACAACCAGTGAAGACGAAAATTAGCTGTCGGTCGTAGGAGTTGCCGTCATGGTTGACCTTGGACGGGTGACTCACAAAAGACTCCTGTTACCGGATGTTGAGCTGAACCTGTAGCTGGCCCCACTTTGTAGGTCGCCTCTTTTGCCGGATGGGCCATTGAGAAGACGTCCATGCATGCAGAACGCTATTAAGCGGCAGTTTTTCCTTCACAAAGAAGTTGGAATGTTATCAACTGGTACCTTTGAATTTCGGCCTGTTTGTGAAAGTTGAAAGATGTGTTCATTGTTTCTCATTCGTCCATTACTACTAGTAGGGAAGTAATATATACACACATACCTAAAAAAAAAACATCGCTCTGTTTCTCTTACTAGTGTTCTTACACTAGTAACTATCACTACAGTCAGTATTCAAGAACACTCGGAACAAAAACATATCTTTAATACTATCTAGTAATTCATTGTGTTTTTGAAATGGCGTGCTATTGTGAGTTTTCGCGGGAGTGATCGGCCAAAACAGACATAAATATATTATACCGAAAGAATGAACATTATTTCTTATTGTAAATTTGTTACGAATAATATTATCAGTATGGTGCACAGACATGAAAGATTCGGTATTGTGATTTATGCTGCACGATTGTATCACTAGATGTTATGTTTTATGACAGTTAATACACGCGATATTGTGCTTTACGTGGTACTGTTGTAGCATTGGATATTGTAGTTTGTATGACACTGGTGTAACAAAGCTCTCGTGGTTGGTATGACACTTGTATGAAATAATATTGTTATTATTGTAAGATCTTATTCATGAAAACAGAGAATAATGTAATAAGAATTTCAACTACGTTATATTTGCTGTATCCAGTCTTATGTTAAGTGGAGTGTTTTTTATGTAGTTTGGATAAACTAAATTGTTGACTTGAGAGAAGAATTATTTTACATACTTCATTGAGAAAATATGTACTTGATGTTACAGAATATATATTGTCACCTTTTGAAATATAAGCTTCCATTTTAATTACAATAATTAAACCTATTGATGGTCACTTCTATTATCCGTACAAGTTATGCTGATGGTCACTTCTATTATCCGTACAAGTTATGCTGATGGTCACTTCTATTATCCGTACAAGTTATGCTGATGGTCACTTCTATTATCCGTACAAGTTATGCTGATGGTCACTTCTATTATCCGTACAAGTTATGCTGATGGTCACTTCTATTATCCGTACAAGTTATGCTGATGGTCACTTCTATTATCCGTACAAGTTATGCTGATGGTCACTTCTATTATCCGTACAAGTTATGCTGAAATAAACTTTTTTGTTATTATTATAACTTAAAAAAACAACATATCTCATAATTTTAATATCAAGATACCACAGCTCAACACTACCTATGAAAAAAATAACTTAATAAGAAATCAGTGGTCAGTGTATATTCTTACAAGAGTTTTTAAAATTGACTGGTTATTTACTCTTTTTATATATAGGTTATAATTTTGTACTAAGTTTATGTTAAATTTATGTTGTGTTATGTTACAGATTAGACACAACTCATATTTGATGTCTTGTTATGTTCCTATGTGTGTTAATACAGTTATTTTATGCTAAATTAATAATACTGTATTATATGACAGATTAAACACAACCTTCGATGACATGTCATGTTCCGGTGTTTGTCTGTGTGTATATTTACTGTCTGTGAAATGCTGACATTTAGAAATTAATAAACTTTTGCAACAAGAGCTAGAAATATATTTCCTGTACAATGTTAATGTTAATGTAAGTCATGACATCAACTTGTTGTCAATGAATTGTTCATATTTAGAAAATGAAACACTTTTTAGACAAGTTTTTACTTCGTATTAGAAGCAAAGATTCTTTTAAACAGACTTCAACATATCTTTCAAAGCTTTAAACATTGTTTTTAAATAGATCTGCTTGAAAGTGTTGTATTCTAGTTATATAGAAGCCACGATTTGCAAACCAGTGGGCATCTGGATGGTCACCTTAAACAAAACAGAATCAAGTGACCTTAGCTTTTAATGGAATGTACATAGGGTTGTGCCATTGACCTGACCTTGTATTGAAGATGGAGTGTCGACTCTTGTTTCAAATTCACTGAGTGAAATGTAGCATGCCTTTAGTAAAATGTATGAATGTGTTGCACACAAAAGTCAGATGTGTCACAGAAGTATTTGTACTGAAGATACGTCTGTGAATTTGCAGTGTTAGTCTGAGTTGCACTTTGACCTTTAACAAGCTGGAACATGAGGTAATATTCATGTGAAGAATAAAAATATTTTTGCATAACCTCTAGAACTTTTGAATTGCTGTTTATTGGTTTTCTTTTCAGTATCTCTGTATGATGGGAATATCACTTATTTTATTGTTGTTGATTTCAGTACCCTCGTATATTGTTACCGGTATTTACTCTTGTCTGCTTTGGACTGTCACTAAATTTGCAGCATTTAGTGAAATTAATAGTTCATAACTGACAGGAAATGCATAATGAGAACTTGTATTTTAAACTCTTCTTTGTTTCTAATTTCTTGTACTTAATGTTTGTGAAAAATACAGTGGAAGAGAAAGAGTAGTGGTAAAAGGAAACATATGCTGATAGTTTGAGAAGGTAATTGTTTTGTTTATGTTATTTTACTATCATCTTTACCAGTTAAGGGCTGCATTTTCTGAATTGATTCTTTGCACAAAGACAAATCCTTACTATAGAAAGTAATCCCTGAAATGTTATGGTATTTATAGTGGATGTTGTTTATTAAATTAAGAATGGCAGGTGTTTTATTACTTGTGTAAATGGTTCACTGTGTTGCTATGGGGCTACAGAGGTTTTTCTGTATTGTGAAATTTGATGCTATGTTAATGTTACTAACATGACATAGTCACTGTGTGAAGGCCAAAGTTGTCAAACTGCATATGGTTTGAAGGATGGAGTGACCTTGAAGGGTCTTTAAAGGGCAATATAAAGTTTGGCCTAACAATTAATGAACTGAAAGTTTGTTTTCAGGCCTGGGGGACCAGTAGAAGTGAACTGAACTATGTAATTTTAACATGATGAAAGAAACAGTACAAGAGCATGTTACAGGGCTGTTGTTTAGTAGTTTCTACTCTAGCAAAAATTATTTTGATAAAATTTTAACCTGGGTTTTAATGAAAAGTTTTGTTACTTCTTGCTGGTTACTGGTTCGTTAGACGTTTCAGCTTTCTTAGATGTATAAACTAGAAACCAAATGCTATTATTGAACTAATTTCATTCACTACTAGGTAGTTACATGTTTATGTGGCTGTTCCATTCATATTCAGTAGTTACGTGTGTATGTGTGGAAAAAGCTCCTCTCATCATATTTAAAGAACCTTTTGTAATTAGGCTGAATTGTTTACTTAACAAGCAGTTCGGCTGGCATTCACTGAAGTCAAACAATCAAATAAAAGAGTAAAACAAACTGAAGTAGACAGTGCTAAGTTGTACCATGCATTACATCACTGCTGTTATGTACTATCTAACTATATATACATTTTTATATACAACATGCTTGAGTGAAAGCTAACATGGTAACAGACAAAAATTGGTATATTTGAGTAAAAAAAAAAGTAAACTAAAGTTCTTGGCTCATGTCATTTGTATTATTTTGTTTTAACCCCTGTAAATGCATTAAGAATTGTTGAGCCATCATTATAAATTAAATACAAATAGTTATTTACACTGGATATAACAAAACCTAACGTTTTGGGGCAACATGGGACCTATTGTTCATGTCAGCTGTAATATTCTTTAAACTTAAGTGAAACTGTTAAGACATTTTCTAAATTTATTTATTAATGTCTGCTCTTATTATCTGGATGAATGAAACCTTGGTAAAAAATTGTTAGCTTTTCTAACTTTGTAGTTTTATCATTCAACTTCACTAGAATTTAAACAAATTCAACATTGCTTTTATTTAAACTTGAAGTTCATCTGATACTGAGATGCATAAAATGTTATGTTACCCACTGTTTTAGAGATAAACAATTATTAAACTTTGTGAATAAAAGAAAGCTATTAAAATTCAGAGTTTATCCCAGTTTTTTCCTCCCATATTTTTATTTGTACAAACCTAAGTGTAAAAAGTAGTTTTGATGATATTTTAATCTCAATGTTTATCACTTTGTGGTTTTTATTGTAATAAAAAAGCTTTTCGATATTTCTTTCATATGTATATTTTTATTCGTGTAAAATTAATAAAAAAGCTTTTCGATATTTCTTTCATATGTATATTTTTATTCGTGTAAAATTAATAAAAAAGCTTTTCGATATTTCTTTCATGTGTATATTTTTATTCGTGTAAAATTAATAAAAAAATAAGTCAGAATTCTGGAGACATTTGAAGCACGTTAGCTATTTTAATGGGGTTTACGAGCTATGTTTTGTTTTTGGAAAAGCCTAAAGCCATTCTGGCCAGCTTTTCACTTCTACTTTTTTCTCATTTTTTTAGACTTAAGTGTTATACATAAAAATGAGCTTCTTATTAAGTTCTGCCATTTACTTTAGACACTACTGCTACATAGTTTTTACCTCAAGTTTCAATACTTTTGACCCCAGGCCTTCTTAGAAATGGTGGACGATGCAGCTGCTAGCTCCATGGTGGACTACTACACCAATTCAGGTGCTCCTCTTATCCGCGGACAAACTGTTTTTGTGCAGTTCTCCAACCACAAGGAACTGAAGACAGACAGCATACATTCAGATGCTGTAAGTTGTTTTCCTGGCTATTAGAACAAAGATGAAATAGCACAGTTGCCATCTTATTTCGTGTTCCTGTTATATTTTCTATAAATAATGAAAAAGCTGTTTGACACTTAATATTTTAAAAATCCTGGTGCTGGGAAATTATAACACAATATTGAGGTTATCATTTTAACCTAAGTATTTTTTGTTTCATGTACATACAGTACCATGAGGTGAAGATTTTTCATTTTATTTTTCTGGTTAACTGAGATGCAATTGTTTGCTGTTTGTGACCCCGTAAGGATTATTTATTTTGTTTGTAATATTACACATAGTCCTAAGAAATTTAAAGGATTTCAAAATGTTGCCTATAAAAGGTATCAACTGAAACATTATGACTGAAAGCTAATCCCAAAATATTTCATGTAATTTTTTAATATATGTTTAATCAGAATATTTTAAATTTGAAATATTTAATTATTTAGTGTCATATCCAAGAGAAGTATTTTGTCGTACAAACAGTATCACCTATAGAACTTAACAGGCATAAACTGCATTTTGTATCTAAATGTTTTAAATTAGTGGTAATACAAAACTACCCGAGAGAAAGAACTCGACTAACTGCCACATCATTAGCTTTATGGTATGAAGGTGTGAAACAAGTCCCTTCCATTTTCACCTTTTGATCTTTTGGAATGTGGGCTGAGGTTAGTCTGAAATCACTCTTGTGTTTATACCATTCCAATTTCAAATAAATTTAAATAGGCCTTCAAATCTTGCATGTCACAAACGAAGTTATGGTTTGAGGTTTTTCTCTTTTAAAAGGAATATCCTAATTACATTCTTAGTTTGATTCCAAATATATTAGCATTGATAAATCAGCACTTTGAAAACATAGTGATGTTTTAGAAGTAAACTGTAACGTACTGAAAACAAACTGTTTTGATCTTTTCTTAATTTATGGGTGTAAATTAGCAAATAATTATTCTGGTGATTTTAAGAGATAACTAGAAGGTAAGCTCATACTTTGAATGCAAGACATTGTTTTGATTATGGTATTTTGTGTTTGAGTGTATAAAGTTTGCAAAATGAAATTACAGCACTTATATTTTAAAGTAATTCAAGCAAGTAACTTGGCTAAACTACTTTCTTATGAGGTTACATACAAAGAGTTCCAAACAAGTCTGATGTCTGTGTGAAGTGTCTCGGTGACTGTAATGTTAAACCTGTTCCACAACATGTGATACCCAACAAAGATACTTTGAGACAAGTGGTTTGATCAAAAATTACAAACTGATCAACTCGTCTAGGTAGACACACCAGATTTAGCAATTCTTTCAAAACCTAGGTATCCGGGGCAAGTATTAAAACTCAACTGGGTTATGGTACCAGTACTGTTAATGTCTAAAAAACGAATGAAGAAATTTGTGTACAAAATATTGACACATAAACACTGCTGTTTGAGATGTAACTCTGAAGGACGAGAGCCATTTCCCAGATACCTTTACTTTTTCAATGCATTAGTATTATCCACACTAACTTCTTTCTACCTTATGCATATAATGGCATTGTATGTACTTCCATACTCCTAATTTAATTTTTGCAGTGTAATAAATTTCCACCATTGAATAAATTTCATAGTAAAGAACTTTCTAACAAGTAAATAAATTTACGAGTTAACAACTTTCTCACCAATAAATTCGTCAGTGAATAAATTTGCTAGCCTTAAGTAGTTTGATATTGAAGCTAATAAATAGAGGATAACTTATCATAAGAGTAATAGCTTAAAAACACACCGGATTAAACTGTTTTCTGTGTGTAATTAAAAAAGGGAGAAAATAAAAGAGAAAAATTGTTTGTATTATTTTTATCAAGTTTATATAACTTTAACATGAAAAAATGAACTTCAGTCATGACTCCACTGTCATAAGATCGGAAATGCTAGGGGAGTTTTTAGCCAATTATTATTTCTGATACAGTCACGGCAGCTGTTGTATAACTCAGTAACTTGTCTGTGATCCAAGGTTGTTGGTTTTTTTTTCTGGCTGCTTAGACATGTCTCTGGGTTTTGTTGAAGCAAAGCTGGTTAGTGCCAAGACATTATGACCTGTCACTGCAATTTTTTTTCTGAGTGTCTTTGTTCTTGCTCAACCATATGTAGATATTTAGATGTAAAGCTTGGATTCGATTTCACACCAACAAGAGCACCACTGTAATATGTGTAAAATCTTAAACATGACCAAGAAGCAAAGGGTCTTTCTTTTGATGTTGTCTGTCATCTTTTACTGATCTTATCTTTTTAAACACACTTAACATTAGTGGCACATAATAAAGTTAATGTTTTAATGTGTTCATGTGTTTTTTTAAAAATACAATAAAGAGTTTTGTAACAAACCTGCCTTAATATTTTCTATAGGTACAAAAATGTGTGTGTATTTTGTATACTATTTTAAATGGATACTCGGTTCTGCCTTTTCATTATTTTGGAAATTGAAATTAATGTATTCTGGAGTGAATTGCACTCGTGAATAAATTACTCTCTTGTTTAATATGAACTGTTTAACAGTTTCCATAGAAATTAATTAGTTTTCATTGGTTTGTACAGGAACCAAATTATTGGTTTATATTTGTTCTGCAGTTTTATTGTTCTGGATTACCATATGTATGTTGCAGTGGAGAGAATGTACATTTTTTTATTTTTTGGTTGCTTCACTATATTTCCCACTCATTCATACAAAAATGCAAATGAGTACAAAAAAAATCATTATAGATGAAAAGTAACAGTTTCTTGGTGTTACAAGAACATGGTGTTCTGTTGTTGTTTCAGAATCCTTTATATTGGAGAAATTATATGAGACTAATTATTAAGTAATGTGTAGAATGTTGAACAAAAAAAATCAGTATTATTAAACAAAAGATAGCTAGGTTATCTAACACTATAATGAAATTTAAAGTTTTAGGTTTCTCAGTATAACACCACAGGTGTCCCAGATTTAGAGATAAATAGTCTTCCTAATGTTTTTGTGTCATAATAAAATATTTGACATAGATTAGAGAAATATGCAACTAATCATACAGGATGATAGAAATCAGAATTATATAATGCAGTTAAGGTTTTCAGTAATAAGTTTTCAAAGAAAGTGTATTATATATTTTGTTTCTGCTTTGTAATCTTTCAAATAATTAGTTTATAACATCATTAAATTTCATCAGGCTCTTAGGAGAATCAAGTCTTAGGGATCTGTAATTAGTAATTTGCAAGTATTTCGTAATCCATATGCAAATACTATCAACAGAAACAAAAACAAACATCAGTATGTGTCACAAGTCTCACTAACATGTTCTAATCAAAGCCATATTTTCTCTCAAGTTTAATGTGAAGAAACTTTATGAATAGAGTCTCTTCTTGTTGTTGTTTGTTTTTTTACATTTCTTTACGTATTATCATTTTAAATCAAGCATGCCAACACTCAAGCTGCCCTGCAAGCTGCCCAAGCTTTATTAAGCCAGTCTGAGACACAAGGTGGTCTGAATACGGTACTCAGGGTAATAGTTGACAATCAGATTTACCCTGTCACACTTGACGTGCTTTACCAGGTAAGAATTATTATTTTTGAACTGATTAAACTACCTACTTAATTATAATGTAGGTAATTTCAGTCTTTCTTTTTAGCTGAAAGTACAGAAAATATTATTTTTCTAGAAAGACGTGGAATGTTTCACAATTGAAATATAGTGATGTGATATCAGTTAAGATATTTACAATGTAGGTATTAAAATCTAAAGCTTTTAAGAAATTTAAAACATTTTTATAGTATTGAAGTTATTACTGATTAAGCCCAGTCTTGTAATTCTTTTATATTTTTTGCTTTTTTATTTGACATATCTTCAAGGATTATTAAACCAAACAAGTTACTGTTTGTAACACACGTAAAATAAATAACAAGTTTCATGATTGAATTTCAACACTGAATAGTTTTCCAAAATAAAATGCTTTCTCTTAATTTTCTAAATATAAAAGGTTTTTAAAAAAGGTTATCGAAAGCTTATTCACAGTACTGTATCACAGTTGATACACAATAAAAGTTTTATCACTGATAATAAATGTGTAAAGATAGTTTTTCCATGCAGATATTTTCTAGAGTGGGAAAAATCTTGAAAATTATTACCTTTACCAAGAACAGTAAGTTTCAATTATTTACCTAATACTTATTGTATAACTTCTCTGAAGTAGTAGTAGTATTAATAATGAAATATTTCAAATTAAAAATACATTACAGTTTGTAAATGTAGTTTAATCAGAATGAAAAATACAGAGAGCACTATTTTACTGTTTTGAATTTTAAATATATTTATCTTGTTGTATATTGAATAAAGAAAAAAATATATATGTATACCGTATAATTTTTGAAAATTACTTATCGTTCAAGTAAAACATTTAATACTTTAGTTATTTAATGACCTTTAGTAAGATTCACTGAACTGCAAAGTGTAAGCCATTTTGATGTTATCAGTTTATTTAATATTTTTAAAGTCAAGGATACAGACTTTCCCCTCTGCTGTTTTCTAGATACATTCCAAGCTCTCATACAATACCCTGATGTCATAACAGCACAAGCAGCCAAACTAGTAAGTCTACATAGTTTTTAACAAGCGTTCGAGGAAAAGGGAATAACCAACTTGTGTGACCAGTTTTGTTTTTTGTTGTTGTTTTTTCCATTAGTTGTGAGGATTGGTAGTTTAGTGGTTAATAAGATGTTTAAAATACATCTTTAATTATTCTTTAAAGAAAGTGTTCAACAATAACTGTCATTGTCCAGAGAGAAAAGAAAAAAAAAGTTTTATATGTGTGCCTCAGAATCTTTACAAAGTATTACCCAAGAGTATACATTGTTGAGAAAGCATCTCTGAAAATTGTGAAGGGGTTAATAACAAAAAATGTAAAAAACAAAAAGGAGCTTTCAAAAATAACTTGTAAATCTTGCATTACGTTGCTCTAGGCCTATTCTTCAAGGAAATAAGGTATGGAGTCACCTAAGGTCATTGTAATGATCACAACTGATTTTGTTTTTTCTATGGTCAGTAGAACGTTTAGTATAATAATATATTGCTTCTATGTTTTGGTGTTAAAACGTATATAATTGGCTTAATGTTTATTATTCTGTAGCAAAGAAGATATAATTAGCTTTTACTTATGAATCTAAAACTTAAAGCTCTGAAATTAATTCATATCTACAATAATAAATTGTTTATTAAATAAATATAAACTCCATCATATCTTTGTTTTGTGTGATAGTGGCTCTTAATCAGATAGGTTGTATAGAACTTGAATACCATGAGATAATTTCTCAAGTAATTATGTTGCAATACATATAAACAACTAATACGTAACCTATGGCTATAATTTTATTTTCACATTGTTTGGGGTTCCGTTCTACAAGGATTCATGTACTTAGGACTTAGATGAGGATAACATATAACCTCAGGAGTTTTGTTCTCAATATTCAAATTTAAAATATTCCTTCATTGAATGTGGAAATTAATACATTTAAACAAACGGACTTCTAGGTTGCACAGTGTTTCCCAAACAACGGAGTTCTTTGTTGTAATTTCTTTTACTACCAAGTTTTGTTTGATTGTGGTTATTAAAAAAGAATAATGCTTAATATTTTCTTAAATATGCTACATTCACAATGTCATCTTTCTTTCCTTAAGATCATTTTTACCTAAGATTTGTTAATTTATTTCTAATAATAGTATGATGATGAAAATTTTTTATTTATTTCTCCTGACTTAAAAGTTTTAATTTTTCTACAGTATCAGAAGTTCTTTAGTTATAAATATATTTGGATGTTAAAAATAAATATTAATTTAAAATAGAAAATTCATTATGCTTTTTTTCATTTGTAATGATAACTGAAGAATTTTCATCAGAATTGTTTTTTTTTTATCTGTAGAATGTCAAATGTACATACTATAATTAAGATTTTGGTCAAAATAAAGATATCTCCAATTGACACATGAAGTTAAGTGCTTCACGCTTATTAACATTGGAAGACTAATGTAGCTGTTTGGTCGTTAAGTAATAATTTTATTTATGTAAAGTTTCTTCATTTTCTTATTATTAAATTTCAACAGAGTCTTAACGGACAGAATATTTATAATGCATGCTGTACACTCAGAATAGAGTACTCCAAGCTAACCAATCTAAATGTGAAGTACAACAATGACAAGAGCCGAGATTTCACAAATCCAAACCTGATGAGTGGTGATCCAGCCCTGGATACGATGGGAATTACAGGTATGTGTCAGCATACGCTTTGAGATCTACTAGTTAATAGAATAATAACTTATTAATGAGTTATCATTATCTCTGTAAGTTTGTACAGTATATTTAATAAGTAGTAAAACACTAATTTGAAACTTTTTAAACTCTCTTTGTCCAACTAGTTTTTGAATAATTATAAGTATTTATGCTTTTTAGAAACAAATTCAGGGTACAAAATAGGGTACAAATTCTTTGTATTGGCCCTGTTGTTGATAATAAACCCTATTTCTCAGAAAGTAATTGAAACATTCAATTTTTTTCTGTGAAAAATTTAAAACAACTGAGAAAATGTCTTCAACATGAAGTAATTAAAACTAGATGAAGTACGTTTATAGTAAAAATCATGAAGTATTTAAAACTAGATGAAGTACGTTTATAGTAAAAATCATGAAGTAATTAAAAACCTTGTTTGTTCTCAAACACCAAGTTACTTAATGGGTTTTGTTGATGTCTGAAATATATCAGAATACAGTTTTTATCATTGTAAGTCCTTCTGACTTACTGCTGAGTCACAGGGGATTTATTAACGTATTCTTACTATACAACTTTTGTTACTTTTAAAATCCTACAATACTAAAATTTGATGGCTACGGTTAACTGTTTGGAGGATCTTGATTTTTAGTTGTCCATAAAATTCAAAGGAATCTCAGAAGTTAACATGGAAACCAAAACAGATTGAAACCTGTTACAGTAACTGCTTATTCTTATATACACAAGAAAACTAATTTATTCTGTGTTTGTATTTGAACGCATTTTGACTCCTGTCAAAGTAAATTATGTAATCTTAATGTAAGTGAATTTGCCTTAAAGTTTGTCAGATATTAAAAAAACCTGTATATCTCCTCCTTAAATATGTTGTTGATTATATACATATGTGATACTGAAATATGTATATTAGTCCAAGTTGGAGTGAGTCTATTTCCTATTTGTTATCTTTAGCTGTGTTCTTTGAAATGTACGAGGTACTAATATATTTCTGAACTTGTGCCATTTTACCTAAAATGTGGTGATTTTGGTTATCAGAGAAAACAATTAGCTTAAAATGAGTAATAATAAACATCAAGATAAGTTGTATACCAATGGATGGTCTCTACATATATAACCAGCAGATGGAGTAGAGAATAATTATGCTTTTGGCTGCTTATTCCTAAAAGGTTTGATAATTATAAACATCAAGGTGACCAGAAGCCTGTTCCATTTTTGGTTGTGATTGTTGAATGAAGTCATTCCTTACAGTTATGTAGTTTAATACTTGAGATGACATAAAGGTTAAAACATTAAGTAATTTGTTTCCTGTTTCGTTTGGTTGTATTATAGGTTTTTATTCCAGGGTATGTTGTGTACTTGCAAACAGTTTCTCAATGTTCAAATCCACATAAAAGGGAAATTCCTTTCCTTTTTCTTTTTTCCTAAACTAATTATAGGTAAGCACAAATTTTTACAATCAGGAGCTAAGGTAAAGCTTTTTTCTTATTCATTACTATGTTTGAGTTTACTGAAATCTTTGGTTGAGTTTCCTCCTAATGACAGAAATATATATATATGGCCGTAATATGTAGACCAAATTGAAAGTGGTTTTATCTCCAACATGTTATTCCTTGCTATCCATTGGCATAAAGATTTAACAGTTTAAATCTACAGAAGTACAGCTGTATCTACAGGTATATTGATTAAGTGTATAAAAATGTTGTAATGTCATTGTAGAGGTCATTGGTTAGGATACATTTTGAATTCTGTGGTCAGTCTTTGGCTATGCGTCTTAGGAAAAAGGACAACAAAATGTTGGAGAAGGTTCAAGGAGAGCTTCTGGAATGACACTGTGGATGAAAAGATTGGCATATGAGGTTAGGTTAAGATCTCAGAACTTTTTGTCACAGAAAAAAGGTTAGAGGAGTTATGACTGAGGTGTTTAATATTTTTAAGAAAATTGAATGTGTTAATGCATTATTTTTTGTTTGTAACATTGAGAATAGTAGAAGAGTACTTCTCAGCTGAGACAGTTTTATATTTCTAACAGGGGGTTTGGCCATTAGAATGGGTTGCCTTAAGATTTGGTAGATAAGGGTTGACTGAATTTTTTTTAGTGTTTAATGTGTTGGATTCGACAAGCTAGATGGACCAAAAGGTCCATTCTTTTCCTTTAGTATTATGTTAGGCCATAACTACAAGATTACGGAAGGATCTGTGTTAAGATATCAGTTAGTTGTTTATGTTCCAGAACTTAATCACTTGACTCATAGCTGTGGAACAGAATATATAGTTGTTTCAATTGCTGTCCAATGATCAGGTCATGGCTGATGTAACTGGTTTGAGGCCTATTCCAGCACAGCAACCACGGCCAACCCTAGCAGCAAATAATTGCCACCACTGAGCATTGTCATCACCAGTTATTACTTGCATGTACTTCTATTGTGATGGTTCCAAATCCATACAGAGCTATTCTCAGTAGCCTTATCTACTTCTTTTATTGTATATTTCAAGTTTTGTTTCACTATTCTAACTTTCTTCAAGAAATCTACTAAAAAATAGCCTACAAACCCTTAACATCCTACTTCCACTGGGAATATCTCACAACTCTAGCCTTCAATACAACACTCTCCAACAAGCTCTTCATACTTAAGCAACTTTCTCTCATGGGCCCATGTGATACTTTCCTTCCAGAGACAAAAAATTTGCTGTTAACACCTTAACTTCCAAGTTCCATATCACCATATCTGGTCTTTGTTTCTTTTAATACAAAATTTAAGGAGGAAATACTGATTGTGACGTAAGATCAGGGTGTGCATCCTATTTAACACTACGTGTAAGCCTCCTTCATAAGTTAAATTTTTTCTTTTCTTCAGAATAATTTTTCTTCTTCCAAAAACTGAATGTCCGATATTCCTCTGCATTCTGAGAAGCCATAACAGCATACCACTCTAGTGCCTCCAAGACCTGAGTGTTCCTCCATTTCTATTTACTAAGTCCTCCCATCTGCCCACATCCTTCAAGATCATGTTCCAACATTTCCCTAAAAGTAAAACACTGGACACCTTTTAGCCTTCCTTACTTTCTACCAAACTAAGTTAAATGGTCTATGGATAGATGGTCATATACTGTCTTTAGCAAGAAGCTAAGCCTAAATGACTTAATCTGCATCCCCCACCCCCCAGTGGCATGGTGTTGTGCCTGTAGAGTTGCACCACTAGAAACCAGGTTTAAATGCCCATTTTGGGCAGAGCACAGATAACCCATTATATAACTTTCTGCTTAATTACAAACAAACATATTCCATTTACCAGATGTCCCCTCACTTAAATTTTCTCAATATGTCCTTCAACCTTTATGAGGCTGAGATACTGTCTGTGCTACCCTTTCTCTTCTTAAAACTGCTCATTTTCTATGTTACATACAAATAGATTTCAAATAGCTGGAAATTTTAGCTTGAATTTAGAAGTTAATTGACTGTCAATATGTATCAAATTTATGATGTTTGTTAACAAGATTGACACACAGATTTCTTTTTTAATACAATTATATCTTGAGATAAAAAAAATACAATATAAATTATAATAATATTTATTACAAATAGTTTATATACAAAAAATTTACAAACATTATTCAGTCTTATATCTGATCTGGAACTGAATATTTTATCAGTGGTTCAGATCCACCATGAACAAATTAATTTTATGTTGACACACAGATACACTTGGGAATGGCAGCCAGCCCTACTTTTGTTTTGCCTAAAACAGTTTTTAAGTTAACTTTTTACTGATGAAGATATTTAATATCCTCACATAAGTACTAATGTCTGATGTTTAATAGTTTGTAATGTTCAAAATCTATAAACATTTCTGGTCAAATATTTTAGTTTCCCAATTAATAAATGTTTGTTACAGTTATAGCTTCCGAGGCTTACAATTTACTGACAGTAGCGACTAAACTATTTTACTGTTCTTCCAGTATCTTGCTACCTTTTATACTGGTTAGGTGAGATTCTAAAAAATTCAATCATTAGTATTTTATGTACATTGTACGTTGTTGATTCATGAGCTCAAATATCTTTGTGACCTGAAGATGACCTAAGAAGGGTGAAACATTGTTCTATACTTTATTTTAATTAAAGTTTAACAGGTACTCAAAAATGTTCCAAAACCAAATTAGTCACAGTATAGGGTACTGAACCTTAGGTACTTGCTAGATATAGTTCCAGAAGTTAAGATTAGAGGTAAAACAGTGTTGAAGTCATTGGATTTTTCAGAGATAACTTTCCTCACAAAGTCCAAGGTCTGCTGTCATATTTCATATTTGTTGTTAAACACTGACAGTTGGCATTATAAACCAAACACTCATTGCTATAATTAAACAGCTTATATTTCCAAAAACTGACATCTACTTACAGAAATAACAAAACTCTTATAATGAAACAATTATATAAATTATTTCAAACATTTATTAACATTTTTATAATCATATATTCTGAGGATCATATTAAATTTCTTAGGAAACAACACTCATATACCTATATTTTTGTTAATGAAGGTAACTTATGCTCTATGGGAATTCTGGCTTCTCCATTTGGTCCAGTGCCAGGTCTCGGATCTCCTTTAGCTGCTGCATATGCTGCAGGAGGTAGGTTTATCACCATGAATATATAGACTATAGAATTGTCTTTTAATAGAATGTTGCATGGTTAGTGTAATGGTTCCTACGTGTCTATAGTAGTATAATAATTATACTTTAATGTTAACAAATGCTAAATGTCTAAATGAATTCTTAACACACTTTTAACCAAGTTCTACCTTTTAAAGTAACTTTTGCATTACTTTCCTTTATAAAAATAACTGGAAGGTCTTTGTCTTACAGTCCAAGATAAACAACACTATTCGTGTATGTTGTGTAATCAATTTTTTCTCCATTATTATTATCTTATCCTTTTGGTTAAAATTTCTTCAGGTATTTGGTTTCTTCAGAAACAAAATCAAAATGTGAACATGTTTTCAGCTCTTGCTTTAGGTGGATTTGCACTGCCGCCTACTGCTACATCAGCCACAGCACTGGGGCTCTCTGGACTTCGGCTACCAGGTCAGCCGATGTTAGGTTGTGTCCTTCTTGTCAGCAACCTCAATGAACAGGTAATGTGTGAAGGGTTTGTTTTTATATCATCCTGAATTTGTAGTAACTTGTTCATTGAATTTGTTTCAAGGGCATGTGAATTCATGTACAAAAGTCTGTATACACATTGTTAAAGAAACTGAGTGATGTCAGCACATGATTACTGTAGTGAGAAAAGGTTAAATTTAAAAAAAATATTCTTTAAAATTCTTGATGTAGTATGGTGAGGGCCTAACAAGTCAAGTAGCTAGTATACATTTTGCAGGTTATTATTGGGATTATGGCTGAATGTATTTTAAAAGTATCTTTAAACTGACGAGTTAAAGATACTCAACTGCTGTGACTTTTACGTCTTTGTAATTTATTAATTTTGCAGTTTGATTAAATTATTCCTAACTGTCCCAGTCATTTGGTCTGTGTTGGTATTTAAAATAACTTACACTTTTTTTTTTCATTTGTAGTTCTAATTGTAAGTCAGGAACTAGCTGAACGTAAAAAAGATTATATAGTACATGTTTATATTATTCACTTAACAACATCACCAATAGTGAAAAGTAAATTTCTTAGCTTGAAATGCTCTGATCGAGGTCAGTTTAGTTCATAAATCAAAATGACTACAAAAGTAGGGTGCCAACAGTGTTTTATATGGTTCAGTACCATAAAAACTTGTGTATTGTAAATAAACTGCCCTCAGAATGTTATCAGTTAGATCACATCAACAATACAAAATTGGCAATGTTATATTGTTACCCAAGTAGCCCAAGAGGGTAAAGATGGTGTTAACTAGCTGCCTTCCATCTAGTATATCACAGCTAAGTTGGGGATGGCTAGTGTAGATATCCTTCGTGTAGCTTTGCACAAAATTTAAAAGAAAACAAACCAGGAGAGATTGTAAGGTTTCCAAAGGTGAAACGGTTTGTTAAATAATAATTTAAAATTAATGTTTCAGTTTCCAAAATGTAGGCAACTTCTTCTAACTTTAGTTTCTTTATGTGAAATGTGTAGTGTATTGTCACTGATAACAGTTTTGTAGTCTTCTTAACTGGGCAAAGTACATTGCTTCTCATAGTGCAGGTTGGCTCAGCATGGCCGGGTGGGTTAAGCTGTTCGACTCGTCATGTGAGGGTCGTAGGTTCGAATACCTGCTGCATCAAACATGCTCGTCCTTTCAGCTGTGAGTGTATTATAATGTGATGGTCAATCCCACTATTCATTGATAAAAGAGTAAGTAGCCCAAGAGTTGACAGTGGGTGGTGATGACTAGCTATCTTTCCTCTAGTCTTACACTGCTAAATTATGGATGGCTAGCACAGATAACCCTTGTGTAGCTTTGCACAAAATTCAGAACAAACAGACATAGTGCAGGTAGAGGTTTCATAGCCTAATCCTGCAATTCTGAAGATAAAAAAATGTGATTGCATTGTAGTATTTTTTACCCATTGTCACATCCAGAGAGGTTACTGACAGTGATCTTGTGGGTCTATTGGTGGGACAGCAGTAAGTCTTTGGATTTACAAAGCTAAAATCATGGATTCTGCAGACTAAGTAGATAGCTGGATCTGTCTAAACAAAACACGCACAGTTAATTTGTTTAATCACGACAGAACACTGTGAAGAAATATTTTGCAGGGTTTTGTTTTTTGTAATGACACTAAACTTAGTGAGATTATTTGAGGGTTGAAAATGTTTTGGTTAGTCTGATAAAGCAAATGGAAGTCTACAAGTATCACAATATTGTTTTTCAGTTTATTAGCATAATCCAAAGTGAGTTAATCACAATATATTTTTAGGTTTATTTTTGCTGTGAAATATTTTTGTTTCTTTATACACATTTTATTTTCATTCCTAATTAAAATTCTTGAAATTTTACAGTTCATTAATTAATAATTTTTTCTCGATGTTTACATTTTATGACATTTAAAAAAAAATTAATTACATCATTTTTATTTCATGAAAATCATGTTTGACAGATTATTTTTTTTTAAATTTCCTTCTCTTATGGCATGTACAAACTTTGTTGTTGTTGTTAAAGCCCTATTCTTGAAAGAGCAAGCTTTATTTTCACAAGATTGTTACCTTTCTAGCTTTTTAACTTGTTTTTAGCTACTCCTTATTGGGAGTCTTTGGGAAAAAGAGAAAATATAAACTTTCAGACATTTAACTAAGTAATTTTTATCTTTAATATGTTTTCTTTCATACTTGAACCTGCCCATGTGGATTTGTTTGTTCACTCCCTTGGACTATTGATTGCTTCCAAATCTGCTCCACCTACCTGTTGATTATAGATGGTCACGCCCGATGCTCTTTTTATCCTTTTTGGTATGTTTTTTTTTTCCTGTTTTTCTGTCCACATTTGTCTTCAACTAGCTACAAAATTAATGCTCTTTTGGACTATAAAAAATGTCAAAATAAATTACACATAACAGGTTTTCTTTTCTTAAAGAAATTCGTTTCTACTTTTTTTTTTCTTTCAGTTAGAGACATTGATTCGTTAAGATTACGTACTTTATTATCACCACAATAGTACTAACTGTCCATCATGGTTACATTCAAAACTATACCATACTATAGCCACAAGGTGATTCACTCATTGAAATTATCTTGTATTCTTCAACAATTGCTCATAATTTCTCTTATTGAGCAAAATGTTTGAGTCACACACTGGTTAAAAAGGAAACCGAAATACTTTTTCTTGTACAATATTGTGTAGTGAATCTGTTTAGTTTTTATGAGGAATATATAGCTGCACTAGATCAAAACATTCTTTGTGAAAATTAATCATGTCACAATGATTCCAGATACATGTTTCATTTTTTGGTCTTTGTAGGAGTTTATGGTGACGTCATACGGGTCAAAATATTGTTTAGCAAAAAGGACAATGCTTTGGTACAGTTAACAGAGCCTCAACAGGCTCAGTTAGGTAAGGAATTTGTTTGTTGATTAATGGATCTTCGTTAAGTAAATTAAAATGTCATTACCCACCCAGTCTTTTTAAACAGTTGGTTTAGGCCTGTAATGTCTTTATACTTTTGTATAAACTGTTTTCAGTGTATGATGTAGGAACTGTTACTTATTTCAGACACAAATTTAAAATTATATCAACTTTTGGTATAGACTGTTACTAACCAGTAGAGGTGTTTATCTAATACACAGTTTGTTGTTCTCAACAATCACTTTGGTATAGACTGGTACTAACCAGTAGAGGTGTTTATCTAATACACAGTTTGTTGTTCTCAACAATCACTTTGGTATAGACTGTTACTAACCAGTAGAGGTGTTTATTTAATACACAGTTTGTTGTTCTCAACAATCACTTTGGTATAGACTGGTACTAACCAGTAGAGGTGTTTATCTAATACACAGTTTGTTGTTCTCAACAATCACTTTGGTATAGACTGGTACTAACCAGTAGAGGTGTTTATCTAATACACAGTTTGTTGTTCTCAACAATCACTTTGGTATAGACTGGTACTAACCAGTAGAGGTGTTTATTAGTACACAGTTTGTTGTTCTCAACAATCACTTTGGTATAGACTGGTACTAACCAGTAGAGGTGTTTATCTAATACACAGTTTGTTGTTCTCAACAATCACTTTGGTATAGACTGGTACTAACCAGTAGAGGTGTTTATCTAATACACAGTTTGTTGTTCTCAACAATCACTTTGGTATAGACTGGTACTAACCAGTAGAGGTGTTTATCTAATACACAGTTTGTTGTTCTCAACAATCACTTTGGTATAGACTGGTACTAACCAGTAGAGGTGTTTATCTAATACACAGTTTGTTGTTCTCACAATCACTTTGGTATAGACTGGTACTAACCAGTAGAGGTGTTTATCTAATACACAGTTTGTTGTTCTCAACAATCACTTTGGTATAGACTGTTACTAACCAGTAGAGGTGTTTATCTAATACACAGTTTGTTGTTCTCAACAATCACTTTGGTATAGACTGGTACTAACCAGTAGAGGTGTTTATCTAATACACAGTTTGTTGTTCTCAACAATCACTTTGGTATAGACTGGTACTAACCAGTAGAGGTGTTTATTTAGTACACAGTTTGTTGTTCTCAACAATCACTTTGGTATAGACTGGTACTAACCAGTAGAGGTGTTTATCTAATACACAGTTTGTTGTTCTCAACAATCACTTTGGTATAGACTGTTACTAACCAGTAGAGGTGTTTATTTAGTACACAGTTTGTTGTTCTCAACAATCACTTTGGTATAGACTGGTACTAACCAGTAGAGGTGTTTATCTAATACACAGTTTGTTGTTCTCAACAATCACTTTGGTATAGACTGGTACTAACCAGTAGAGGTGTTTATTAGTACACAGTTTGTTGTTCTCAACAATCACTTTGGTATAGACTGGTACTAACCAGTAGAGGTGTTTATTTAGTACACAGTTTGTTGTTCTCAACAATCACTTTGGTATAGACTGGTACTAACCAGTAGAGGTGTTTATCTAATACACAGTTTGTTGTTCTCAACAATCACTTTGGTATAGACTGGTACTAACCAGTAGAGGTGTTTATCTAATACACAGTTTGTTGTTCTCAACAATCACTTTGGTATAGACTGGTACTAACCAGTAGAGGTGTTTATTTAGTACACAGTTTGTTGTTCTCAACAATCACTTTGGTATAGACTGGTACTAACCAGTAGAGGTGTTTATCTAATACACAGTTTGTTGTTCTCAACAATCACTTTGGTATAGACTGGTACTAACCAGTAGAGGTGTTTATCTAATACACAGTTTGTTGTTCTCAACAATCACTTTGGTATAGACTGGTACTAACCAGTAGAGGTGTTTATCTAATACACAGTTTGTTGTTCTCAACAATCACTTTGGTATAGACTGGTACTAACCAGTAGAGGTGTTTATCTAATACACAGTTTGTTGTTCTCAACAATCACTTTGGTATAGACTGGTACTAACCAGTAGAGGTGTTTATCTAATACACAGTTTGTTGTTTCTCAACAATCACTTTGGTATAGACTGTACTAACCAGTAGAGGTGTTTATCTAATACACAGTTTGTTGTTCTCAACAATCACTTTGGTATAGACTGGTACTAACCAGTAGAGGTGTTTATTAGTACACAGTTTGTTGTTCTCAACATCACTTTGGTATAGACTGGTACTAACCAGTAGACGTGTTTATCTAGTACACAGTTTGTTGTTCTCAACAATCACTTTGGTATAGACTGGTACTAACCAGTAGACGTGTTTATCTAATACACAGTTTGTTGTTCTCAACATCACTTTGGTATAGCTGGTACTAACCAGTAGAGGTTTATCTAATACACAGTTTGTTGTTCTCAACAATCACTTTGGTATAGACTGGTACTAACCAGTAGAGGTTTTATTTAGTACACAGTTTGTTGTTCTCAACAATCACTTTGGTATAGACTGGTACTAACCAGTAGAGGTGTTTATCTAATACACAGTTGTTGTTCTCAACAATCACTTTGGTATAGACTGGTACTAACCAGTAGAGGTGTTTATTTAGTACACAGTTTGTTGTTCTCAACAATCACTTTGGTATAGACTGGTACTAACCAGTAGAGGTGTTTATCTAATACACAGTTTGTTGTTCTCAACAATCACTTTGGTATAGACTGTTACTAACCAGTAGAGGTGTTTATCTAATACACAGTTTGTTGTTCTCAACAATCACTTTGGTATAGACTGGTACTAACCAGTAGAGGTGTTTATCTAATACACAGTTTGTTGTTCTCAACAATCACTTTGGTATAGACTGGTACTAACCAGTAGAGGTGTTTATCTAATACACAGTTTGTTGTTCTCAACAATCACTTTGGTATAGACTGTTAGTAACCAGTAGAGGTGTTTATCTAATACACAGTTTGTTGTTCTCAACAATCACTTTGGTATAGACTGTTACTAACCAGTAGAGGTGTTTATCTAATACACAGTTTTGTTGTTCTCAACAATCACTTTGGTATAGACTGGTACTAACCATTAGAGGTGTTTATCTAATACAGCAGTTTTGTTGTTCTCAACAATCACTTGGTATAGACTGGTACTAACCAGTAGAGGTGTTTATCTAATACACAGTTTGTGTTCTCAACAATCACTTGGGTATAGACGGTACTAACCAGTAGAGGTGTTTATCTAATACACAGTTTGTTGTTCTCAACAATCACTTTGGTATAGACTGGTTACTAACCAGTAGAGGGTTTATCTAATACACAGTTTGTGTTCGTTCAACAATCACTTTGGTATAGACTGGTTACTAACCAGTAGAGGTGTTTATCTAATACACAGTTTGTTGTTCTAACAATCACTTTGGTATAGACTGGTACTAACCAGTAGAGGTGTTTATCTAATACACAGTTTGTTGTTCTCAACAATCACTTGGTATAGACTGGTACTAACCAGTAGAGGTGTTTATCTAATACACAGTTTGTTGTTCTCAACAATCACTTTGGTATAGACTGTACTAACCAGTAGAGGTGTTTATTAATACACAGTTTGTTGTTCAACAATCACTTTGGTATAGACTGTTACTAACCAGTAGAGGTGTTTATCTAATACACAGTTTGTTGTTCTCAACAATCACTTTGGTATAGACTGGTACTAACCAGTAGATGTGTTTATCTAATACACAGTTTGTTGTTCTTAACAATCACTTTGGTATAGACTGTACTAACCAGTAGAGGTGTTTATCTAATACACAGTTTGTTGTTTCAACAATCATTTGGTATAGACTGGTACTAACCAGTAGAGGTGTTTATTTATACACAGTTTGTTGTTCTAACAATCTTTGGTATAGACTGGTACTAACCAGTAGAGGTGTTTATCTAATACACAGTTTGTTGTTCTTAACAATCACTTTGGTATAGACTGGTACTAACCAGTAGAGGTGTTTATTAATACACAGTTTGTTGTTCTAACAATCACTTTGGTATAGACTGGTACTAACCAGTAGAGGTGTTTATCTAATACACAGTTTGTTGTTCTCAACAATCACTTGGGTATAGACTGGTACTAACCAGTAGAGGTGTTTATCTAATACACAGTTTGTTGTTCTTAACATCACTTTGGTATAGACTGGTACTAACCAGTAGAGGTGTTTATCTAATACACAGTTTGTTGTTCTCAACAATCACTTGGTATAGACTGGTACTAACCAGTAGAGGTGTTTATCTAATACACAGTTTGTTGTTCTCACAATCACTTGGGTATAGACTGGTACTAACCAGTAGAGGTGTTTATCTAATACACAGTTTGTTGTTCTCAACAATCACTTTGGTATAGACTGGTACTAACCAGTAGAGGTGTTTATCTAATACACAGTTTGTTGTTCTCAACAATTACTTGGGTATAGACTGGTACTAACCAGTAGAGGTGTTTATCTAATACACAGTTTGTTGTTCTCAACAATCACTTGGGTATAGACTGGTACTAACCAGTAGAGGTGTTTATCTAATACACAGTTTGTTGTTCTTAACAATCACTTTGGTATAGACTGGTACTAACCAGTAGAGGTGTTTATCTAATACACAGTTTGTTGTTCTCAACAATCACTTGGGTATAGACTGGTACTAACCAGTAGAGGTGTTTATCTAATACACAGTTTGTTGTTCTTAACAATCACTTTGGTATAGACTGTACTAACCAGTAGAGGTGTTTATCTAATACACAGTTTGTTGTTCTCAACAATCACTTTGGTATAGACTGTTACTAACCAGTAGAGGTGTTTATTAATACACAGTTTGTTGTTCTCAACAATCACTTTGGTATAGACTTTACTAACCAGTAGAGGTGTTTATCTAATACACAGTTTGTTGTTTAACAATCACTTTGGTATAGACTGTACTAACCAGTAGAGGTGTTTATCTAATACACAGTTTGTTGTTCTAACAATCACTTTGGTATAGACTGTACTAACCAGTAGAGTGTTATCTAATACACGTTTGTTGTTCTAACAATCACTTTGGTATAGACTGTTACTAACCAGTAGAGGTGTTTATCTAATACACAGTTTGTTGTTCTCAACAATCACTTTGGTATAGACTGGTACTAACCAGTAGAGGTGTTTATCTAATACACAGTTTGTTGTTCTCAACAATCACTTTGGTATAGACTGGTACTAACCAGTAGAGGTGTTTATCTAATACACAGTTTGTTGTTCTCAACAATCACTTTGGTATAGACTGGTACTAACCAGTAGAGGTGTTTATCTAATACACAGTTTGTTGTTCTCAACAATCACTTTGGTATAGACTGGTACTAACCAGTAGAGGTGTTTATCTAATACACAGTTTGTTGTTCTCAACAATCACTTTGGTATAGACTGGTACTAACCAGTAGAGGTGTTTATCTAATACACAGTTTGTTGTTCTCAACAATCACTTTGGTATAGACTGGTACTAACCAGTAGAGGTGTTTATCTAATACACAGTTTGTTGTTCTCAACAATCACTTTGGTATAGACTGGTACTAACCAGTAGAGGTGTTTATCTAATACACAGTTTGTTGTTCTCAACAATCACTTTGGTATAGACTGGTACTAACCAGTAGAGGTGTTTATCTAATACACAGTTTGTTGTTCTCAACAATCACTTTGGTATAGACTGGTACTAACCAGTAGAGGTGTTTATCTAATACACAGTTTGTTGTTCTCAACAATCACTTTGGTATAGACTGGTACTAACCAGTAGAGGTGTTTATCTAATACACAGTTTGTTGTTCTCAACAATCACTTTGGTATAGACTGGTACTAACCAGTAGAGGTGTTTATTCTAATACACAGTTTGTTGTTCTCAACAATCACTTTGGTATAGACTGGTACTAACCAGTAGAGGTGTTTATCTAATACACAGTTTGTTGTTCTCAACAATCACTTTGGTATAGACTGGTACTAACCAGTAGAGGTGTTTATCTAATACACAGTTTGTTGTTCTCAACAATCACTTTGGTATAGACTGTACGTATAACCAGTAGAGGTGTTTATCTAATACACAGTTTGTTGTTCTCAACAATCACTTTGGTATAGACTGGTACTAACCAGTAGAGGTGTTTATCTAATACACAGTTTGTTGTTCTCAACAATCACTTTGGTATAGACTGGTACTAACCAGTAGAGGTGTTTATCTAATACACAGTTTGTTGTTCTCAACATCACTTTGGTATAGACTGGTACTAACCAGTAGAGGTGTTTATCTAATACACAGTTTGTTGTTCTCAACAATCACTTTGGTATAGACTGGTACTAACCAGTAGAGGTGTTTATCTAATACACAGTTTGTTGTTCTCAACAATCACTTTGGTATAGACTGTTACTAACCAGTAGAGGTGTTTATTTAGTACACAGTTTGTTGTTCTCAACAATCACTTTGGTATAGACTGTTACTAACCAGTAGAGGTGTTTATCTAATACACAGTTTGTTGTTCTTAACAATCACTTTGGTATAGACTGGTACTAACCAGTAGAGGTGTTTATCTAATACACAGTTTGTTGTTCTCAACAATCACTTTGGTATAGACTGGTACTAACCAGTAGAGGTGTTTATCTAATACACAGTTTGTTGTTCTCAACAATCACTTTGGTATAGACTGGTACTAACCAGTAGAGGTGTTTATTTAGTACACAGTTTGTTGTTCTCAACAATCACTTTGGTATAGACTGTTACTAACCAGTAGAGGTGTTTATCTAATACACAGTTTGTTGTTCTTAACAATCACTTTGGTATAGACTGTTACTAACCAGTAGAGGTGTTTATCTAATACACAGTTTGTTGTTCTCAACAATCACTTGGGTATAGACTGGTACTAACCAGTAGAGGTGTTTATCTAATACACAGTTTGTTGTTCTCAACAATCACTTTGGTATAGACTGTTACTAACCAGTAGAGGTGTTTATCTAATACACAGTTTGTCGTTCTCAACAATCACTTTGGTATAGACTGGTACTAACCAGTAGAGGTGTTTATCTAATACACAGTTTGTTGTTCTCAACAATCACTTTGGTATAGACTGTTACTAACCAGTAGAGGTGTTTATCTAATACACAGTTTGTTGTTCTTAACAATCACTTTGGTATAGACTGGTACTAACCAGTAGAGGTGTTTATCTAATACACAGTTTGTTGTTCTCAACAATCACTTTGGTATAGACTGTTACTAACCAGTAGAGGTGTTTATCTAATACACAGTTTGTTGTTCTTAACAATCACTTTGGTATAGACTGGTACTAACCAGTAGAGGTGTTTATCTAATACACAGTTTGTTGTTCTCAACAATCACTTTGGTATAGACTGGTACTAACCAGTAGAGGTGTTTATTTAATACACAGTTTGTTGTTCTTAACAGTCTCTTTGGTATAGACTGGTACTAACCAGTAGAGGTGTTTATCTAATACACAGTTTGTTGTTCTTAACAATCTCTTTGGTATAGACTGTTACTAACCAGTAGAGGTGTTTATCTAATACACAGTTTGTTGTTCTCAACAATCACTTTGGTATAGACTGGTACTAACCAGTAGAGGTGTTTATCTAATACACAGTTTGTTGTTCTCAACAATCACTTTGGTATAGACTGGTACTAAACCAGTAGAGGTGTTTATTTAGTACACAGTTTGTTGTTCTCAACAATCAGCTTTGGTATAGACTGGTACTAACCAGTAGAGGTGTTTTATTAATACACAGTTTGTTGTTCTTCAACAATCACTTTGGTATAGACTGGTACTAACCAGTAGAGGTGTTTATCTGATACACAGTTTTGTTGTTCTTAACAATCACTTTGGTATAGACTGGTACTAACCAGTAGAGGTGTTTATCTAATACACAGTTTGGTGTTCTCAACAATCACTTGGGTAGTAGACTGAGTACTAACCAGTAGAGGTGTTTATCTAATACACATTTGTTGTTCTTAACAATCACTTTGGTATAGACTGGTACTAACCAGTAGAGGTGTTATTAATACACAGTTTGTTGTTCTCAACAATCACTTTGGTATAGACTGGTACTAACCAGTAGAGTGTTTATTTAGTACACAGTTTGTTGTTCTCACAATCACTTTGGTATAGACTGGTACTAACCAGTAGAGGTGTTTATTTAGTACACAGTTTGTTGTTCTCAACAATCACTTGGGTATAGACTGGTACTAACCAGTAGAGGTGTTTATCTAATACACAGTTTGTTGTTCTTAACAATCACTTTGGTATAGACTGGTACTAACCAGTAGAGGTGTTTATTTAGTACACAGTTTGTTGTTCTCAACAATCACTTTGGTATAGACTGGTACTAACCAGTAGAGGTGTTTATTTAGTACACAGTTTGTTGTTCTCAACAATCACTTTGGTATAGACTGGTACTAACCAGTAGAGGTGTTTATTTAATACACAGTTTGTTGTTCTTAACAATCTCTTTGGTATAGACTGTTACTAACCAGTAGAGGTGTTTATCTAATACACAGTTTGTTGTTCTTAACAATCACTTTGGTATAGACTGGTACTAACCAGTAGAGGTGTTTATCTAATACACAGTTTGTTGTTCTCAACAATCACTTGGGTATAGACTGGTACTAACCAGTAGAGGTGTTTATCTAATACACAGTTTGTTGTTCTTAACAATCACTTTGGTATAGACTGGTACTAACCAGTAGAGGTGTTTATCTAATACACAGTTTGTTGTTCTCAACAATCACTTTGGTATAGACTGGTACTAACCAGTAGAGGTGTTTATCTAATACACAGTTTGTTGTTCTCAACAATCACTTTGGTATAGACTGGTACTAACCAGTAGAGGTGTTTATCTAATACACAGTTTGTTGTTCTCAACAATCACTTTGGTATAGACTGTTAGTAACCAGTAGAGGTGTTTATCTAATACACAGTTTGTTGTTCTCAACAATCACTTTGGTATAGACTGGTACTAACCAGTAGAGGTGTTTATTTAGTACACAGTTTGTTGTTCTCAACAATCACTTGGTATAGACTGGTACTAACCAGTAGAGGTGTTTATCTAATACACAGTTTGTTGTTCTCAACAATCACTTTGGTATAGACTGGTACTAACCAGTAGAGGTGTTTATCTAATACACAGTTTGTTGTTCTCAACAATCACTTTGGTATAGACTGGTACTAACCAGTAGAGGTGTTTATCTAATACACAGTTTGTTGTTCTCAACAATCACTTTGGTATAGACTGGTACTAACCAGTAGAGGTGTTTATCTAATACACAGTTTGTTGTTCTCAACAATCACTTTGGTATAGACTGGTACTAACCAGTAGAGGTGTTTATCTAATACACAGTTTGTTGTTCTCAACAATCACTTTGGTATAGACTGGTACTAACCAGTAGAGGTGTTTATTCTAATACACAGTTTGTTGTTCTCAACAATCACTTTGGTATAGACTGGTACTAACCAGTAGAGGTGTTTATCTAATACACAGTTTGTTGTTCTCAACAATCACTTTGGTATAGACTGTTACTAACCAGTAGAGGTGTTTATCTAATACACAGTTTGTTGTTCTCAACAATCACTTTGGTATAGACTGGTACTAACCAGTAGAGGTGTTTATCTAATACACAGTTTGTTGTTCTCAACAATCACTTTGGTATAGACTGGTACTAACCAGTAGAGGTGTTTATCTAATACACAGTTTGTTGTTCTTAACAATCACTTTGGTATAGACTGGTACTAACCAGTAGAGGTGTTTATCTAATACACAGTTTGTTGTTCTCAACAATCACTTTGGTATAGACTGGTACTAACCAGTAGAGGTGTTTATTTAGTACACAGTTTGTTGTTCTCAACAATCACTTTGGTATAGACTGTTACTAACCAGTAGAGGTGTTTATCTAATACACAGTTTGTTGTTCTAACAATCACTTTGGTATAGACTGTACTAACCAGTAGAGGTGTTTATTTAGTACACAGTTTGTTGTTCTCAACAATCACTTTGGTATAGACTGGTACTAACCAGTAGAGGTGTTTATTTAATACACAGTTTGTTGTTCTCAACAATCACTTTGGTATAGACTGGTACTAACCAGTAGAGGTGTTTATTAGTACACAGTTTGTTGTTCTCAACAATCACTTTGGTAGGATAGGTATAAACCGTAGAGGTGTTTATCTAAACACAGTTCTAATCACTTTGTATAGACTTTATACAGTAGAGGTGTTTATCTAATACACAGTTTGTTGTTCTCACAATCACTTTGGTATAGACTAGGTACTAACCAGTAGAGGTGTTTATCTATACACAGTTTGTTGTTCTCAACAATCACTTTGGTATAGACTGTTAGTAACCAGTAGAGGTGTTTATCTAATACACAGTTTGTTGTTCTCAACAATCACTTTGGTATAGACTGGTACAACCAGTAGAGGTGTTTATCTAATACACAGTTTGTTGTTCTCAACAATCACTTTGGTATAGACTGTTAGCTAACCAGTAGAGGTGTTTATCTAATACACAGTTTGTTGTTCTCAACAATCACTTTGGTATAGACTGGTTACTAACCAGTAGAGGTGTTTATCTAATACACAGTTTGTTGTTCTCAACAATCACTTTGGTATAGACTGGTACTAACCAGTAGAGGTGTTTATCTAATACACAGTTTGTTGTTCTCAACAATCACTTTGGTATAGACTGGTACTAACCAGTAGAGGTGTTTATCTAATACACAGTTTGTTGTTCTTCAACAATCACTTTGGTATAGACTGGTACTAACCAGTAGAGGTGTTTATCTAATACACAGTTTGTTGTTCTCAACAATCACTTGGTATAGACTGGTACTAACCAGTAGAGGTGTTTATCTAATACACAGTTTGTTGTTCTCAACAATCACTTGGTATAGACTGGTACTAACCAGTAGAGGTGTTTATCTAATACACAGTTTGTTGTTCTCAACAATCACTTTGGTATAGACTGTTACTAACCAGTAGAGGTGTTTATCTAATACACAGTTTGTTGTTCTCAACAATCACTTTGGTATAGACTGGTACTAACCAGTAGAGGTGTTTATCTAATACACAGTTTGTTGTTCTCAACAATCACTTTGGTATAGACTGTTACTAACCAGTAGAGGTGTTTATCTAATACACAGTTTGTTGTTCTCAACAATCACTTGGTATAGACTGGTACTAACCAGTAGAGGTGTTTATCTAATACACAGTTTGTTGTTCTCAACAATCACTTTGGTATAGACTGTTACTAACCAGTAGAGGTGTTTATCTAATACACAGTTTGTTGTTCTCAACAATCACTTGGGTATAGACTGGTACTAACCAGTAGAGGTGTTTATTTAATACACAGTTTGTTGTTCTTAACAGTCTCTTTGGTATAGACTGGTACTAACCAGTAGAGGTGTTTATCTAATACACAGTTTGTTGTTCTTAACAATCTCTTTGGTATAGACTGGTACTAACCAGTAGAGGTGTTTATCTAATACACAGTTTGTTGTTCTCAACAATCACTTTGGTATAGACTGGTACTAACCAGTAGAGGTGTTTATCTAATACACAGTTTGTTGTTCTCAACAATCACTTTGGTATAGACTGGTACTAACCAGTAGAGGTGTTTATTTAATACACAGTTTGTTGTTCTTAACAGTCTCTTTGGTATAGACTGGTACTAACCAGTAGAGGTGTTTATCTAATACACAGTTTGTTGTTCTTAACAATCTCTTTGGTATAGACTGGTACTAACCAGTAGAGGTGTTTATCTAATACACAGTTTGTTGTTCTCAACAATCACTTTGGTATAGACTGGTACTAACCAGTAGAGGTGTTTATCTAATACACAGTTTGTTGTTCTCAACAATCACTTGGGTATAGACTGGTACTAACCAGTAGAGGTGTTTATTTAATACACAGTTTGTTGTTCTTAACAGTCTCTTTGGTATAGACTGGTACTAACCAGTAGAGGTGTTTATCTAATACACAGTTTGTTGTTCTTAACAATCTCTTTGGTATAGACTGGTACTAACCAGTAGAGGTGTTTATCTAATACACAGTTTGTTGTTCTCAACAATCACTTTGGTATAGACTGGTACTAACCAGTAGAGGTGTTTATCTAATACACAGTTTGTTGTTCCTAACAATCACTTTGGTATAGACTGGTACTAACCAGTAGAGGTGTTATCTAATAACAGTTTGTTGTTCTCACAATCACTTGGGTATAGACTGGTACTAACCAGTAGAGGTGTTTATATCTAAGTACACAGTTTGTTGTTCTCAACAATCACTTTGGTATAGACTGTTACTAACCAGTAGAGGTGTTTATCTAATACACAGTTTGTTGTTCTCAACAATCACTTGGGTAGTAGACTGGTACTAACCAGTAGAGGTGTTTATTCTAATACACAGTTTGTTGTTCTCAACAATCACTTTGGTATAGACTGTTACTTAACCAGTAGAGGTGTTTATCTAATACACAGTTTGTTGTTCTCAACAATCACTTGGTATAGACTGGTACTAACCAGTAGAGGTGTTTATTTAATACACAGTTTGTTGTTCTTAACAGTCTCTTTGGTATAGACTGGTACTAACCAGTAGAGGTGTTTATCTAATACACAGTTTGTTGTTCTTAACAATCTCTTTGGTATAGACTGGTACTAACCAGTAGAGGTGTTTATCTAATACACAGTTTGTTGTTCTCAACAATCACTTTGGTATAGACTGGTACTAACCAGTAGAGGTGTTTATCTAATACACAGTTTGTTGTTCTCAACAATCACTTTGGTATAGACTGTTACTAACCAGTAGAGGTGTTTATTTAGTACACAGTTTGTTGTTCTTAACAATCACTTTGGTATAGACTGTTACTAACCAGTAGAGGTGTTTATCTAATACACAGTTTGTTGTTCTCAACAATCACTTGGGTATAGACTGGTACTAACCAGTAGAGGTGTTTATCTAATACACAGTTTGTTGTTCTCAACAATCACTTTGGTATAGACTAGTACTAACCAGTAGAGGTGTTTATCTAATACACAGTTTGTTGTTCTCAACAATCACTTTGGTATAGACTGGTACTAACCAGTAGAGGTGTTTATTTAGTACACAGTTTGTTGTTCTCAACAATCACTTTGGTATAGACTGGTACTAACCAGTAGAGGTGTTTATTTAGTACACAGTTTGTTGTTCTCAACAATCACTTGGGTATAGACTGTTACTAACCAGTAGAGGTGTTTATCTAATACACAGTTTGTTGTTCTCAACAATCACTTTGGTATAGACTGGTACTAACCAGTAGAGGTGTTTATTTAGTACACAGTTTGTTGTTCTCAACAATCACTTTGGTATAGACTGGTACTAACCAGTAGAGGTGTTTATTTAGTACACAGTTTGTTGTTCTCAACAATCACTTTGGTATAGACTGGTACTAACCAGTAGAGGTGTTTATTTAGTACACAGTTTGTTGTTCTCAACAATCACTTTGGTATAGACTGGTACTAACCAGTAGAGGTGTTTATTTAGTACACAGTTTGTTGTTCTCAACAATCACTTGGGTATAGACTGGTACTAACCAGTAGAGGTGTTTATTTAGTACACAGTTTGTTGTTCTCAACAATCACTTTGGTATAGACTGGTACTAACCAGTAGAGGTGTTTATTTAATACACAGTTTGTTGTTCTTAACAATCTCTTTGGTATAGACTGTTACTAACCAGTAGAGGTGTTTATCTAATACACAGTTTGTTGTTCTTAACAATCACTTTGGTATAGACTGGTACTAACCAGTAGAGGTGTTTATCTAATACACAGTTTGTTGTTCTCAACAATCACTTTGGTATAGACTGTTACTAACCAGTAGAGGTGTTTATTTAATACACAGTTTGTTGTTCTTAACAATCACTTTGGTATAGACTGGTACTAACCAGTAGAGGTGTTTATCTAATACACAGTTTGTTGTTCTCAACAATCACTTGGGTATAGACTGGTACTAACCAGTAGAGGTGTTTATCTAATACACAGTTTGTTGTTCTTAACAATCACTTTGGTATAGACTGGTACTAACCAGTAGAGGTGTTTATCTAATACACAGTTTGTTGTTCTTAACAATCTCTTGGGTATAGACTGGTACTAACCAGTAGAGGTGTTTATCTAATACACAGTTTGTTGTTCTTAACAATCTCTTTGGTATAGACTGTTACTAACCAGTAGAGGTGTTTATCTAATACACAGTTTGTTGTTCTCAACAATCACTTTGGTATAGACTGTTACTAACCAGTAGAGGTGTTTATCTAATACACAGTTTGTTGTTCTCAACAATCACTTTGGTATAGACTGTTACTAACCAGTAGAGGTGTTTATCTAATACACAGTTTGTTGTTCTCAACAATCACTTTGGTATAGACTGGTACTAACCAGTAGAGGTGTTTATCTAATACACAGTTTGTTGTTCTCAACAATCACTTTGGTATAGACTGTTACTAACCAGTAGAGGTGTTTATCTAATACACAGCTTGTTGTTCTTCTTAACAATTACTTTAAAAAAAAAATTTTTGTTTATATATAAAATGTTTGCTTCCCTCAATTTTATTTCCTTTGATGTAAATTTATTATGTTCTCTTTTTTCTTTCAAGCAATGACACACCTGGACAAAATCATAGTATTTGGAAAACAGATCAGAGTAACACCATCAAAACATCAGGTTGTCCAGATGCCGAAAGAAGGACAGCCAGTAAGACATTAACGGGTTTTTTTTTTCATTTGTTTTTCTGTAAGACTAATAATACATCTTACAGACAACATAGCCATTGATATTGAGGTTCGTTTTTATTTGGTACTGTTCAAGAGATAAACAAGGGATGGATTGGATTCTTTAAGATTTCGAAGGGAAAAAGATAGAAAAGTTGAACAAGTTTAGTTTTGAAATTACAACAATCTAAGTACTTTTCGAACAGAGCCCACTAGGATCTTTTCTGATGTCTTGTTAGGCCAGTCTGTGCTTGGTATAAACATATAATAATGTTTTTGTTAAATTTAATCTTCAACATTATACATCATTGAAAGAAATATGTGATAAATGTGCCTCAATATTTTGTTGTCAGACTTTAATTGGTAGTTTAATGATGTATGGTATTGTGTTTTGTTGTTGTTTTTAGCAGAAATGATAATACATAAATCCTGGATGTTGTTGGAATTTTTTTTTCCTGTTTTTGTCATTTTATATGATTGAATTAACTAAAGTATAGTCTGACAAAATAGCGAAACTATTATATATTATGTGTTAGTTTGTAAAACTAGGTACGTATAACTCAAGAGTTGGTATCACTTTTGTTGTGATATGTAAAATATTTGATTTGCAGTGAAATTTTATAATTTTAGAGACTTTTAAATCATGTCTAATGTTTCACACTGCTTAAAATTGTGTACTTGTGATATGATTGAAGAAGAAATTTTGTTTATGTAGGATACCAACAGCTCCAGTTTCTTTTAAAATTTTAAGTACTTCATTATACATTAATCATAAATTTTCATGCTATCCCTATTTACAACAGTAGAGGTTAAAGTGCACATGCCATGACCTGTCACCCTGGTATAATGTATTTGATATCAGTGTTATCTATTATTCATTTTACTCTAGATTGCTAATTTAGCACAGTTGTTGGTGAATACCACATACAAGGATACTGAAAAAATTGTAAATGTTTTTTTTTAGATTCTAGAGGTTATGCAAATACAACATGCAAAACTGTATGATCAACAAAAGTATTTTTATTCTTCGTGTAAACATTACCTTGCACCCTTTGTTTTTAAAACAGAGTTACAGTGGGTTTCCTGCTGTGTCTACTGTAGGAAATCAGACCCCAGATTTTAGCATTGTAAGCCCAGAAATTTGCTGTCCCACCATTGGACATTTGTATTCCAACCTGTTAGATTTCAAGCCAGGCTCATCTTGTCAATTCACAGACACATCTTGAATACGAATAACTTTGTAACCCTTGTGATGTTTTGTGTATGGCAGATTTATGGATTTTACTAAATGTTTGCCACATTTTTCAAACATATTTACATAATAAAATCAGAATCTAGTCAGGTTTTCTTCTCCAACATGTGGTTGATCCAGCAGACTAATCACCTCCACCTTCAGCAAGGAAAGACCTGCAGACTCGAGTTCAATAAATGAAAGCATTAATTGATTGAATGTTAGGCTTTACCACATAATTATACACACGTAACTTTACATCATAAATATGTTATGATGGCATGTACAGAACTTGAGGTTTAGCTGCATTAGTTTAAATCTGTCTTGATGACTTCACACAAAGCAAGATGAAAGTTTAACCAGATTTTATCCTCTGTGTACCAGGATGCTGGATTGACCAAAGATTTTACTAGTTCCCCTCTGCATCGTTTCAAAAAGCCAGGGTCAAAAAACTACCAGAACATCTACCCTCCCACTGCCACTCTCCACTTGTCCAATATACCGTAGGTGCTTTTGTTTTCTTGTTCATTGGAAATTAGCTCTTGTACCATATAAATATTACACTATCAGCCAATTATATGGAATTGATTACATGTATTTATGTAGTATTGTTCTTTTAAATTATTTTGTAAAAATAATTTAAATTTTAGTCCACTTAAGAATAACAAATTTGTATATTTTTCCCTTAATGTTTCTACGAACTGCCTTTACTTGTACACCACAGTAACTTGTAGACTAAAGTTTACAAGTGGCATTCAAATGGAAATATCTCACTAATGATACAAGGACTGAAGTGAAACATAGTAGAGTAATTTTGCTACAACTTTATTGAATAACTGAATATATATCACTAGCAATGGTCTAAATACTTTACTGATGCTCGTTCAGTCTTCTACCAGCTAACTGATTCTCATATTTATGATTAATTTTTGCTCTAGATATTTCTAAAACCCATTTGATCATTACAATCAGTACATTTATCTCGCAAACAAATTACAACATTAAAAATTTAGCTTATAAAATTTTGTTTTATTTATTAGAATTTTTGTGGAATCAAGTTTTGAATCGCATCAAGTATAATAATACTTTTACGTTTTCGCACACTGTGGGACCTACTGGTCCATCTAAAACTGTTAATAAATTAATTTTAAAGAATCTTGAAGTCAGTCTATCATCTGTATATTTATCAAGCTTTCTATTAAACTCGCTTAAATTTACTACCTCCACGATATCTGTAGGCAACCTATTTTTAAAATAGCTTTTTGTTTGCTTGTTTTGTTACAGAATTAAAAGTTTTTGTCCCAACAAGTAAATCTTTATACACAACTTACTGGATCAAAAGATTAAAAAATTAACCATCACCATTCACTTTGGTCTCAGAAATAAACATGAAATACCTACCCCTATAATAGATGTGTAATTTGAAACAGTAACAGAAAAGTGTGTGCAATAGAAGAGTACCCTGTAAGTTCTAAAGGAAAAGGAAGTTAAAGGGTATAATCTTGTACTTCCTGTGAATAATCTATCCATTCAATACATGTGGTTAAGAAACAATACTAAAAACACAGTGTTATTCAGATACTTGTGTGAATGTTACTTGTGGGAGTTAAATGTGAGAACTTTTATTCGTTACCAGTAGTCACAAATATAACCGATACATTAATGTATAATAAAAGTACTTTTCACAAACAACTCGGACTAATGAACTTTAAACAACTGTTTTATTTTACAATATTGTACATTTTGATTACAGCATATTCTTAATAGTTTTTAGTAGTGCAATAATAATTATTTCATGGAATAATTTGACTTGTTTAAAGGCCTAATATTACTGAAGAAGAGATCAGAGATGCCTTTACTAGTAAAACAGGAGGTAGTGTTGTAGCCTTCAAGTTTTTCCCGTAAGTACACTTTGATCATTCATTGTAAATGTTGGAATCGAAGTAAAATTTAGTTGTTTTTGTATAGGAGAAAAATAATTAACTTTGATTTGCTTATTCCTGATTGTTATCTCCTTGATAAGTAAGCTTGTTGTAAATGTTCCACTTGCTGTATCATTTGAACTGTCTGAAGTCCACATTCGAAACGTAGGGTGCTTGAAAAGTCCAAAATGGGTGAGTTATATTTGAAATCTAGAGTTTTAACCATTATGTTAATAAATCGAGATGAAAAATTTTGGAAGATGCACGCTCTTCAACATAGTAATTGTTTTGTCATTTGTTACACATTTGTATCAATAAGTGTGGTCCAACTGTTTTTCCCACACAGCTTGTTTCTATCACTGTTATGTGATGTAACTTTTGAATAAATACAAATAAGTACTCTGGATGTTTAATAGATGCAAAAGGTCCTCCTCTGTCTGCCACTGTTACCAAGTTTGTGGAATTTAAAAAAACAAAAAATATATATGTAGTGCATTTTTCTCTTACCTTTTACTTAATGTCAAATAAGCAGCTGAGAAGCATTCATAACCGTGGAACAGGTTTTACTAGAATGATTTGATTATTCTACACTTTGTGAAAGTTGAAATTCATCTAATATTACAGTAAAGACCCCAAGATGGCTCTCATCCAGATGAGATCACTCGAGGAAGCTGTTACTGCTTTGATAGTAAGTTTCACTTCATTGTAAATAAAATAACGGTTAATGTAAACATTTTTTTTTCTTGAAAGTGTGATTTCTGCGACAGCAAAATCTGTTTAGTTTTTATTACAACTTCATATCCGTATTGCTAACATGGCGTTTTGTTTTACTTCAGTACACATGTATCGATTGTAATTTTGCTTTGATTTTAGCTGCAAATAATTTGGAATTCTTTGGAGAGAAGCTCTAATGTATTTTTAAAACAATAACAATCAAATCCACAGCTTTCATCATATGCATGGTTTAGAGTTAAACAGAGTTCAACATTATTGCCATAAAAGGTGGTCCAGTGTAGCTGCTTGTCTTACTGTTTTTGAGATTTTAATGTGAAAATAATGCTTTACTGCCCAAACCTTGTCTTAAGAATTTATAATCAGGAGTTTATTATTTAAAGTTTTGATTTGTTTCTCACCACAGAAAATGCACAACCACCAACTTAGTGAATCCAACCACTTAAGAGTGTCTTTTTCCAAGTCGACAATCTAAACTGAAGTTGAAGGTTTTCAGAACAAAAGATTGACTGACCAACTCGCTGTCCACGTTGCGGGAAAGAATGTTGTTATTGTCGTCACTGTGATACAAGGAAGCTTGGAAAAGAATAATAAAAACCTCTGGAATGAGAGTAAACCAGAGTGTTGGAGGTTATCTAAAGATCTGGTTTTGTAAATGAGCATACTAGCCTGAATACCTCGTTGAAATTGGAAAAATTTATTCTAAGTTAATATAATCTAACTGACTGATTTTTATAATCAGCAATCCATCATCATTACAAGGTTTATTAGAAATTAAACTGTTTTAAGTTTCTCACAAGATACAATGCAAGGTTATTAACTTTGTTAAATAGAAAAAGTTTGAAATTCTTACCAGTTAAGACATTTATATGACAAAACATTTGAAATAACTGTTTTTCATTACGCTATTGTTACTACGTTTTGATAAGCTGTCTTCGTATCACAGTTGCTTCTTTACTATATAAGACTACTGTAGTGTGTGCTTGTGTTGTTTTCAATGGACCTTTTATATATATTGTATTTTTGCAAGCTTATTCAATATAATACTTGTAGTAGTGGGTGCAGAATTTCATATTTGTAAATCTAATCTATTTTTGCATATTCATCTGCTACCATTCTATAATACACGATGTGGGAAAGAAACCAAGTAATGTATTTGTTGTTACGAAGAATAGTAAATAGAATATTTTGTGGTTTGGTTGTTTTGTGCTTCAAATGAAAAAAAAAATGGTTTTGTAAGTTTTCAATATTCTGTCCTTTCTGTAACCAACATGCATGTTTAAAAGAATTATAACTACTGTTGTTGCTTTTCCCACTTCTTTAAACATTTTGGACAATTATAAATTTAGTGATAAAAAACCAATGTAGCAGGACCTGTTGTTAGCGTATTGTTATCGTACTGTTTTATTTTTCGAGAAAAGTTATATAAGTTGTTGTTAACTGAAAGTAGTGTTGTGAAAATCTGATTGCTTCACTTTTATTATATAAGAAGGGACCAGAAGGTTACAAAGACATGAATACAACCTTTTATATTTTTATTTATTTATAATTGGAATTGTGACAATAACGATCATGTAGTTTTGTTGCTTAGAAATATTATGACTTAAGTAATAATTCATACACCATTCTCATTAAAAAAAAAAAGTTCTTTATCTCAACTGTATTTTCTTTTCAACTCGAACAGACTGTTTGTTAAACAACAAAATAGCAGGTGATTCTTGAATCTCAGCTGAATTATCCCATTTGACTAGTTTAATAGTGGCATACGTATCCCACAAAACATATCTGTTGAACTTCTAACAATAAAAACAGGATTATTTGTGTGGATGCAAATTTTTATTGGTATATTTAGGTTTGGTAAAAACGTATTTGTTTTGGAAATGTGCCTTTTAAATATTATATAGGTGACAACAAAAAGTTTTAAATTTTTTGGTGACCATGGAATCTTATTTTTGAAAAATGTTTACCAGAAGGTTTTGTCTTTAGATACAATGAAACTATAAATTTACATGACAAAGTTCAGGTCATTTGGCAAGGTAACTATCCGTCATATTTCTGTGCCTCTTGTGTTCACAGGTGCTGTTTGTTAGCACAAAACCTCTGATGATTGGAACTTTTTTCATATCATAGTGTAAATGTTAAAGGTGAAGAAAATTTTTACAATACCTCAATGTATTTGGGTTGAGCTGATTTTAGCCATGATCTAACTGTAACAACACAGACATAAGTACACACACACACACACACACACACACACACACACACACACACACACACACACACACACACACACACACACACACCACACACACACACACACACACACACACTTGTAGTGTTATTTACTGCAGGACCTGGCTGTAATAGTACATTTCCAATAGTTTTAATAATGTACGTCATTCAAAACTAATTAGTCAAATGAAATATTGCATGCTCTTCTTGACTAATGGTTTGTTTTTTCATAAAACAAAAATCTCCAAATGGTAATTTTCCCAAGATAATGCATTTATTTTATTACATAAATATGAAGTTTCAAAAGCTATCAAATGCTGTACTCTATTCAGTATTGTATTGTATTTTTGTTTGTTTTTCTCCTATTACTAAAAAAAAAAAATACAATTTTGTAACATATTCGGAGGACAGTCAAGTCAACTGTCCAAATATGGCTGAAAAAACTGTGATTATTTTTTTCTAATGCTGTTACTTCTGTCTTTGTTGTTGTGAAATAACGATAACCTAAGTTGGAAATTTCAGTCTTTCTAAACCTTTCTCTTTGTGGTGGTAGTATTCCTGTTAACTTGCACCTTTCTCGTGTAATGATATTTTTCTGTGCATTTTTACAGTGAATGATATTAAAACTTCTTGAAAAACATGTACATGCTTTGTTTTTTTTCTCTGCCAGTCTTATAAAATGTATTATCTATTGTTTCTCTTCATTTCCTAGTTTTTTAGCATGTTGTCGTTCCTCACTATCTTTACACTAGAACTTTTTGTTGCAACAATATTGTACGATGCACATGTGCACGTTAATCTTAGAATGACACACGTTTAAATTATCTTAAACAAAACTTACCCACCTACAAATATAAGACAGTTTCTTTAGGTTCTAGCGCTGTTAAAAAGTATACTATGACTATTATTTAAAAAAAATATCGTTTTCCTGTGTTAAAACACAATACGAGATGTTAGTGATGTTTTCTTCTACAGTAGTTAAAGAAGAAAGAAGCCAATCAGTAGTCCCGCCATCTTAAATAATTAAAGTGCAACAACAATAAAATGTTCCACGTTAGACGAGATGCAAGTTCCATAATTTTCCTTTAAATAAAAAAAAAACGTGAAGTTTTTTGAGACATGTTTCATACTAAGCAATATTTAATTAATAATAAAATATCTTAACATTTACCAGAAGTATAAAACTGGTAATTTTTCTTAAGTTAATTTTCACTCTTAAGAATTATCTGTTTCCTCCTCTAAAAAATGATGAAAACTGAAGAAATATATATTATTTTTAATATTAATTTACGCACTCAATCGAACAGTCATGGGCTTTCATATAGAATTCGGTGTCAACATTTCTTTTACGCAAGTTTAAGCTTGCACACATTACGCAAATTTCATTAGTCCACATTACATTTTGGCCAGTTCCCTAATTTTTCATCCTTTACAAATTTGATAAATTAAATCTAATCAAAATGGTGTGGCAAAAAAAAAAAAAAAAGAATTGAGCGCGCTAGTTAAAGGATTTATTCGTTGGTAATTAAACACAAAGGTCTCTGTGCACTACCCACCATCAGTATCGCAAAACCGGTTTCTACCGTTGTAATCTGTAGACATTCCGCTGTGCTACTGAAAGAAGGAACTTAAAGGTATGATATTAAAACACGTACAGCATTGTTAATAATTTTTAAATAAACGATCAACCGTTAGTGTTAGCTAGGCCTCGCTTTCTGCTCAACTTTTTGCGTGATGCTGAATAAAACAGTATAGCTAAATAATAAATTAATATTTCTGTACAATTCTTATCAGTACTGCAAGTGTAGCCATTAGTTTGGCCACCAACTTTGATTTCGTTTCGTCACATCGTACGTTCAATCCTTTTTTTTTTGGTCACACCTAAGCCGTTTTGGAATAAATATGACTTTATGCCAATACAAACCATAAGAATGTAACCAACATTAACTTTAGGATCGCAACCTTATTATTTGGATCAGACTTGTATAATTTAAAGAAACAAGATTCTTTAAAATATTTAGTGGTAGTATTTTTCTTTCTAAAACAGTGTTAATAACTTCTATTACAGTAACGTCATTGGATTTAAATTTATAATTTCTTACCGTCAACCGTATCTGTACAGCTGTATCAAGCCTTCCTATTTAGGGTCGTTACTTAAACATGACGCTAAACGTTTCTTCAAAAAAAGAATTACATATAATTTAGTAAATTTGTGCTTCAAAGTTGACAGCGAATAATAACCACCGATCGGTACGATACTTTTGAAATTTTTTAGCAAGAAGCTTCTAATATAGTTTGCTTGGGTTGATAATTATATATTTTCGCGTACTTTCAGCTTAAAGTATTGCTGCTATAAATCAGCAGTTTTTAACCTGGATGACAAAAAAAACTAAAAATTGTCTATTTTTTTTCTTTAGGTGAAGCTGTTGTAAAAAATTTAGACCAAATAGCTCTCGTGACTTTTTGCGTAGGCGTGCGTAAATATTTATGTTAAATAACTTTGCACAAGTGGCTTTTATTTTGGACCAAATTTGACATCTAATTATCGGTTGTAAATGTTTATAGTGTATCAAATTTAAATAATATCAAAAAATTAAGTTGGCCTGGCATTGCCAGGTGATTAGGAGTGCTCGACGCCTAAGCTGATGATCGAGGGTTCGAATCCCTGTTACACCAAATATGCTTGCTCTCTAAGCCGTGAAGGGCGTTATAAGAACCTCAATCAAAATTTAAATTTGGGGTGTAAAGTAAGGATCCAGTAGAATACATTCACTTAACGTTTGTTTCTGAATTTCGTACAAAGATACTCGGGGGCTATCTGCGCTAGCCGTCCCTAATTTAGCTGTTTGTTTTGGAAATTCGCACAAAGCTACTCGAGGGCTATCTGTGCTAGCCGTCCCTAATTTTGCAGTGTAAGACTAGAGGGAAGGCAGCTAGTCATCGCCAACTCTTGAGCTACTCTTTTACCAACAAATAGTGGGATTGACCGCGACACGTTATAACGCCCCTACGGCTGAAAGGGCGAGCATGTTTGGTACGACCGGGAATCAAACCCACGACCCTTAGATTACGAGTCGAACGCCTTAACACACTTGGCCATGCTGGGCCTTTCACTGAAAGTGTGTGATAGTTTGGATTACTGGAGTCCGACTTACAAAAAGTGGAAAATTGCTAAACCATCACTTATGTTAAAAACACGATGTGTGCTGCAGGTGTTGGTCTCAGCATTGCACATAACATGGTTTGTCATACATTTGTTTGTCCCTACGAACAAACTTGGAAATCTTAGTTTCTGATTTATTTTAGTTCAAAAGTGGTAATTTTCAAACCAAACACCTTAAATTTTTCGAGAAGGTGTGATTTTAATTGAAATTAAAACTTTAGAAAATATGGTAGAAGCCTCAGTAGGCTTCTATAGTAGTCTAATTCTCTTTTCTTTTTTAGCCTTATACTTCGTAGTTGTATTAAAAGTTCAAAGTAAGGAGATGCTGTTTAAAATTGATATAACTGTTATGTGATCTTTTTACAAGCAGATGTAATATTTATCAAAATTTCAAAAACACATTAAGTTATAGTAGGAAATGTTTTTTTAGTCTCGTTAACGCCAAAATGCAATTCAGTTCCATACTTTAAGGATGTGCGTTATAAAAATGACAATCAAATCATCCTACTCCATTTGACAAAACAAGTACGAAAGCTATCATTAGCTGATTTTGACAAGCAGCCTTGCCCTAGAAACGTAGGTCTATAATGTTTCAGGTTGGCGCACCACTTTTTGTTTAATTTCTCTTAATCCCAGGCCTAATTTTTTAAAAAAAAGATAAAACCTACTTACAAAAATTCATATTTTTAACATTTGTCCATTAGTGCGAACGACGCGATTGTTTTTTTTTTATTTTGTTTTTGGCACGATTGAAAAATACAGGGAATATTTTAGTCAATTTTAAGGGAATAAACTACTGACGGGTTTATGCAAGTAGGTGTTGACTTTATAAATTAAGAGTGTAGTATGTGTGATATATACGTGGAAAGCTGAGATAGGGTTTATTACAAATTTTATGATTTTTTAAATATTATTTTACATTTTTTATATTATTGTGTTATGTACCATCGGCATTAGCTTCACCTATCACAGTATGAGAATCCCTATTCTAGCCTACCACTTGAAAATTAGACATGGCTAAAACAGTTTACCCTGGAGTATCTTTGCGCGTAAGCCGACAAACAAACGCTCTTGAAAAACTACAAAGGTCAGGACTAAAGATTAACTGACAGTTATACGTTTATTATATTTCCTAGTCTTCGGATTTACAACGCTAAAATCAGAAGAAAAAAAAAAGAAAACACACATATGTTGACTTGTTATAAAAGCGGAAACTTTTAACTGCCTCACATGATAATAGATATACATAACGTCATAACTGCTTAAAATATCGAATAAGATAGTAAGTGATAATTATTTTTGTTTTTAGAAGTTTGTGGTTAAAGCTGTAGTCCATAAAACAGAAGTCTCTGAATTACAGAACAAGGTTTTGTCCAAAACACTAACAAAGAAGTTTATTTACCTTTTGAGGTGATTGAAATAACAATAATTTCTATTTGCTTATAAGCGCAAAGATACATAATGGCCTATGTTTTTTTCTGTTTGTTTGTTTTTTAATTTCGCGCAAATAATACGGAATATTTTTGGCTTCCAGTGGTTTCTCTTTTTTTTTTTTACTGGCTTTTACGCTGGTATATAATAGTAAGGTAGTATATTCCACAGTCAATTATCTTCGTAACACTGAAACGAAAGCACGTGTAGTCACGTATGTGGAACAGAATTCAGTAATAAAATGTACACAACAAGACACAAACAACCATAAAAAACAAACGTTTTTAATTCGCCTGAAACAGGTACACGTAAGGATAAAACTACTGGTAATTATGAAACTGGTTCCGAGTTTTGTTTTTCGATAATTCCAGGAATGATGCTTGTGAAAAGTACACCAACAGTGAAAAGGAACCCTAACAAGCCCTTGTATTAATGCATCTAAATTCCATGTTCGTTATTAGCATAGAACAAAGAGAATATAAACATAAAACAGCACGGACAGCTTAATACCTTCCTTTAATTTAGGAAATTAAACTTATTTTGAGGTGTGTGTTTATATACATATCACCAGTCATGGTTTTTAAAGTGGAAAATAATTCTAAATTGGGTTTAAATTAAAAATATAGGTCACATTTAAATAAATCGCATATATTTCTATTATCATTGAAGAGTAATTTGTACATTACAAATATTGCAATATCAATACTACGAGAGTAAAATGATCTTCATAATTACTTCAGTAAGTTTAACGGATATTCAGATCTTGGACGAAGAATAATTAATACAAAAATAAATTAAGAGCTTTAAAAATTAATTCTCATAAACTTCTATTTATAATCTTCACAGCATACTTGATACGTACAAAACGGATTTATAACTCTAAAATCAAAGGTTCGATTCCCCTCGGTGGACTCAGCAGATAGCCTGATGTGGCTTTGCTATAAGAAAACACACACATACATACAAAAACGTCTCGTCTGATTTAGAATAAGCGTATTTTTTTATGGACTAAACAGCAAGCTGAAGGCTAATAATGGTAAAAATTCTAATTTCGATGCTCGTGGCAGGTAAAACGCGGATAGTCCGTCGTGTGAGTAACTTTGTTTTTAATAACAACCAAGCTAACTCAGAATGACATGTCCACCTTTGGCCGGGCATGGCCAAGCGCGTAAGGCTTGCGACTCGTAATCCGAGGGTCGCGGGTTCGCTCCCGCGTCGTGCTAAACATGCTCGCCCTCCCAGCCGTGGGGGCGTATAATGTTACGGTCAATCCCACTATTCGTTGGTAAAAGAGTAGCCCAAGAGTTGGCGGTGGGTGGTGATGACTAGCTGCCTTCCCTCTAGTCTTACACTGCTAAATTAGGGACGGCTAGCACAGATAGCCCTCGAATAGCTTTGTGCGAAATTCAAAAACAAACAAACAAATATTCTCCTTTTCAACCTTGGAGGCGTTATAATGTTATGATCAATCCTAATATTCGTTGGTAAAAGTGTAGCCTAAGGGTGGGCGATGGAGGGTTGTAACTGACTTCTGTTTAGCCTTTCACTGCTAAAGTTGGGACGGATGGTGGAGACAGTCTTCTTGTAGCTTTGTGTGAAACTCAAAATAAACAATATTTTTGCAAGAGAAAACAATTTGAGAGATTTCAACCTTTCCCTGTAGGACAACCCCTCCATCCCACAAACAATTATTGTAACCTCTTGTGGACCTTTTTTAATAATTCAATGCTTTTCTTGAGGTAAAGAGCCCAAGAGAGAACACAATATTCCGAATGTAGTCTAACTAGGGGCATGCGTAATGGAATTTTAATTAGCCACTGAATAATTTTGTGCTTGATCACGAACAAACTATCAACATGATATTTAAATAATTAAGTGCGGAAATCACGGCTGGTTGAAACATTGCTCGAATGTTTGTTCATTTCGTAGAACTTAAATCTACTTAATTAGTTTTTATTACCTAAAGAAAAGGGAAAACTGTTTTAGGGTTAGCCGGTCTTAAAACTGTTGCTGTGACGACAACGCATGCGCTCATGAAATTTTATGATACTTAAATTCTTGAACAGTTCGAGTACGGACTGCCAAAAGAGGTGTCTGTTATTGAAAATGTTATTTTCAATTGGAATGGCACCTTTACGTGACAAATTGGCTAAACTCGATTTTTTTTTCAACAGCACAGGCTGCCTAAGAGGCTAGATCTACTGTCACACGATGCGAAAGTTTGAGTGTGTTTACTGACCTATCGTGGCTCGAGCCTTGGATCCTTCCTAACTACAACTAAGGCACGTTAACTGACAAATCACTTACCGAGCCACTGAAAGTAAAAGTTCTCCCATGTGAATTTATCCTTCTGTGGCTGTCACTTTTAAAGAGCGGGCAACGAACGTTAACGCTATTTGAACGTGAAAGTGACTAAATCGTATTCAACTGACTCGTGAAGAAAAAATACAAACAGACAACAGCTCAAAAGCGCTCAAGTTTCTGAATCTTTTGAAACCCACATGATTTTTCCTGATGATTCTTTGAGTTAAATTTTTTCATAATTACTGATTGGATAGGTGTTAACGTCAGTAATGTGGCTGGAGTTCTGTAGGTTCATCAGCTTCTGGTTCTCTCCTTTGTAAAGTGCAACGTAAGTGTAAATATGACGAGTCGGTGCTGAGTAAGGAAGACGCGCGTGTAGATTTGGTTTCGTGTCCCGATAGTAGAAAGAGGATAATGATGAAGTTAATATCGTATTCTGCGATTAAATTAATTTTATGTAATTTATAAATAAATATTTAAATAACTTAGATTATTTGGACATTAAATACTTCGTATCGATAAACACGTGAAGCTATGAAAACGTTTTATAACTGTAAGTTGTGATGCACGTGTATTTAATAATATGTAATTTAGTATTAAACTTAGTAATATTTTGTAACTTTACCTGTGTGTTTTCTTAGAGCAAAGCTACATTAGGCTGTTTCCTGAGCTCACCGAGGGGAATCGAAGTCCTAATTTTAGCGTTGTAAATCCGGAAACATTCCACTGTACCAGCGGGAGTCAAACAAGAGCTTTTGTTACACTCTGTAGGCTATCTTCTAAGTTTCTTTGTTTGTTCGTAATTTAATTTTGCAAAAAGCCACACGAGGGCTATCTGCACTAGCCGTCCCAAAATTATCAGTATGAGACTAGTGGGACGACACTAATCATCAACACCCACCGCCAACTCTTGGGGTACTACCTCTTTACTAACGAATAGTTAGATTGACCGTGAAATAAAAATTCCCCCCACGGGTGAAAGGGCGAGCATCTTTGGTTCGATGAGGATTCGAAGCCGTAACCCTCATATTATGAGTCGAACACCTTAAGCCACCTGGCCATGTCGGCCTAATCTTAACTGACGCATCAATTAGAATACTTCTGACAATTCTCTACATTTTTAAATGGAAATAACGTAAATTGGTGTAACAATGTTAGCGTTAATATTGAGTTGTAATTTTAAAGCTGTTTCCGAAAAAATATATTCTACCGATTAGAGTTTTCTAAATAAATGTTATTTTTGTTTTGCTAAACAAATTTTTAGTTTATTTATTCATCACGTCCAAAATTCACTCCTTTATTCACTATTTAACTGAAAATGTATCTTTACTAATCTAAGATTCTGATTTAACCGCAAGAGAATTATTTTAATTCGACCTAAAGTAGGAAAAGCTTCACAAAGAAAAACGTCTTTATTAATTTAGCACCGTTGACAAAAACTTAAAACACGTCCCTTTTCTAATCTTAATAACTGAGCAAATTTTTGTCAGTTGACGATGTGCCATGACGACACACTTTTTGTATTTCCTGAGGTGCTGTTGTATTTAACCCCCTTGTCACGACGGATGCAGTAATCGAAGTTGGTTACCCCCCAGTGGCTCAGCGGTATGTCTGCGGACTTACACGCTAAAATCCGGATTTCGATACCCGTGGTAAGCAGAGCACAGATAGCCCATTGTGTAGCTTTGTGCTTAATTCAAAACAACAACATCAATCGAAGTTGGTAGTGGCGTCTCCTTGTGCCATTTTTAGAGATCGATGTACTGTGATCCCTAAGTTGGTATGTCACATGACTCGCTATAGGAGTAATCCAAACACACGTGCTGGCTTTATGATCACCATGTATTTGGATCTGGATTATATAAGAAGGTTCAGTAGGTGTCATGTCAGATTTGGACGAAGTCTTGTTATTGAGTAGATGGACATTAATCTTTATATGTAAAAACGGCTCGTTTGGGTTGAGAAAATATTTTACGTAGAGGAGCGAACCTTATTCGGTTATCGTCTGGTTCACAAAGAAATAGGTAACTGACCGGAAGCTGACCACATGTTTGAAAGGGGTTGTGTAACTGAGTGTCGGAGGGCGGTGATAGATGTTTGAATATATAATTTTATATTATTTGTTATGTTGTTTTTAATATAGGTATAATGACGTTCCTTTGTATTGGTTTATTTTGGGTTTAAGTTGTTGTATTAGTAAGGCTTCTTTAATTTTGCGTTTGTTTATGTTGGTTTCTTTATTTAGTATTTGAGTGTTTTCTATGATTATGTTGTGTTTATTTGACTTGCAGTGATTGAAAACGTGTGAAGGTGACTTTTTATGTTCTTTGAATCTGGTTTCCATTTTTCTACTTGTTTCTCCAATGTAGAAGTCGTGGCAGTTATCACATTGTATCTTATAAATAATGTTGGTGTGGTGTTTGTCAGTGTAGTTTTTGCATAGTATAGACCTCAGTTATTTGCATGGTTTTTGAGTAAATTTGGTATTAACTGGAATGTCATATTTTGTTACTAGTTTTTGCCAAATATTGGGTTTTTTTCCGCTGATGTCTGGAATATATGGTTTCGTGATTTTTTTATTCGTGAGATATATTTACTTTTGTTGGTTGATTTTGCTTTCTGTCTAGGTGTGTACGTATAATGTTTTCAACGGTTTGTGGAGGAAACTTATTGATGTTGATGAAGTGTTGTTTTATTTTATCTAATTCATCGTTAATTTTATCTGGTGAGCATAGTTTTATGGCTGTGTTTATCTGCTTTCTTAGTACGTTGATTTTTGTTTTGTTTGAGTCCCAAGGAATGTATGGTTCAGTATGGGTGATTTTTCGGTGGATTTTTGTTTTGAATTGTGGGTCGGTTCTTGTAATTTTGAGGTTCGGAAATGATTTTTGATTGCTTTCTTTCTGTTCACATGTGAAGTTAATGTTGGGATGTATAGAGTTAACGTGATTGAAAACTTAAGTGTGTGTTCTGTAGATCTGAATTCCATATATATTTCTCTACAAGTGGGTTTTCTCGACATCACTGACATTAATCTTTGTCGTTATTAATATTACATCAGGGAAAATGTGGCCTGCTAGTTCCTGCGATCTAATAACATTAGTACATCTCCAACCATCACAAGCACAGTAATACCTTCATATTATTCACACTGAGGCTTTTCCATACAAAAACTGTCAGGACGTTTCTTTGAAAATGTTTATTGGGAAGAGAGCCCGTGAACCATAAGTATTTCTAGTCCCACTTATTTTATTTATACACGTATAAAAAGAGTCCCCTGGTGGATCATTGGTTAGTTTACGGACTGACAACCCAGAAATTCGAAGCTCGACTCCCCCACCCCTCACGGTACACACAGCAGGTAGCACAATCAAATTATACGCTGTTTCCATATACAGAAGAAAAAGCAGATAATTTCGTGTGTATTTATAACAACCGGAATAATTCTGTTTATTTCAGTTAATTTTAGCATTTTTTCGTTGATTGACAAATAAAAATGACGTAGTAACAATTTGTAGAAATGTCATGTAGACAGCAGACGATACAGGTGAGATGAAAGTTTTTTCGTTTTGTTCATTTTGTTGTTTTAGGACAGTTCACACCAGGGCGGCGTACAAACAACACTCATGAAGTAATTACGGTACATTTAACCAAAATAAGTGAACAAGTAAATGGATTTCCATACAACAGAGAACTAGAAATGTAACCTGTAAGTAACTACAGTTCATTACACACGGTCAATTTTAATAGAAGTGTGACCTGTAAATAACTACAGTTCATTATACACGGTCAATTTTAATAGAAGAGTAACCTGTAAGTAACTACAGTTCATTACACACGGTCAATTTTAATGTACTACGTGCGCAAAACGAACTATTACAGAAATAAAATGGGCAGTAATGACATGTTTTAGTTGAATTACGTAATATGATACATAAAATATTTTTATAACGAGGCCATATTAATAATTAGTTCAAAGACCTTGAATCCATTTAGGTCTCTACTTTAACATTACAAAGCAAGCAAACAATATAGCTTAATGATAAGTGACAGGGAGAAACTTTTAGTAGTTAACTTTAAGTTTGTTTTTGTTTTGCTTTGTTTTAATTTCGCACAAAGCTACTCGAGGGCTATCTGTGCTAGCCGTCCTTAATTTAGCAGTGTAAGACCAGAGGGAAGGCAGCTAGTCATCACCACCCACCGCCAACTCTTGGGCTACTCTTTTACCAACGAATAGTGGGATTGACCGTCATATTATAACGGTCCCACGGCTGGGAGGGCGAGCATGTTTGGCGCGACGGGGATGCGAACCCGCGACCCTGAGATTAGGAGTCGCACGCCTTAACACACCTGGCCGTGCCGGGCCTACTTTTATAAAGTCCATTCTTACTCTACAAGTTGTGAGGTCAGTGATTATCGCTCATTACATGGTGTACTTTACCTTCCACAGCTTCGAAACTACATAAAGGGCTATCTATGTTCTTCCCATTACGGGTATAGAAACCCAGTTCCTAGGGTTGTAAGTCCACAAACTGTGCTATCTCAGTAAAAACAAGGAAAGTTAATTATTTGCTTTGAAGGACTGTTTGTATAGTCCATATGACAAACACGTACCTTCACTCGTTTCTAGCGTTGTGTAAAAAACTTAAAACTTATTGAATTAGAAACAGAGTTTAAGCTTGTATAAACTTGAAATTTTTAATCTGGGTTCGAGTTTCATTTTTTTAAAAATAAGGCATTAAAAGTTTTTGAATTTTATAGAAGGTTCGGAGGTGGTAGTTATAAATATTGTATCCAACAGCAGGACTTATCTTTTGAAATGAGTCGTTCATTCAGAAGTAAAACACAGATGTTGTTTGATGCTAATCTGAAGTAGTGAGAATTTGGCTGGCAGCTATTTTTCTTTCAAGTAGACAGAAAAAAAAAACAACAACATGAATTTTGATTGCATTCTGTTGGCATGAATCATCGGGCCTTGCAAATCAGTCAAAACAACAGACAACCCTGGGCGAAACACTTATTACATTCAGACAACTCGCGCTACTGGTTTTGTGTATGACCCTTGTACGAAGTTCACATCCACTGTCTATCCGATAATCACAAAGTATTTCCACCAGTTGAAAATGCTAATTCTTTTATTTATTACAGTAGTTAGAATTTATTAGTTTTTGTACCAATAGACTTTCGAGTTCGTCATTAGTCGTGTGTCTAAATGAAAAGTATTTTTTTAGAAGGAGTCTCCCCCCGGTGGGTAAGCGAACACTAAAATCTGTGGTTTGATTCCATCTAATTTGCACTAAAACACACAAACAAACAAAACGCCTTGTAAGGAGAAGTAACTATTGATACTTATACACTCTCTAGCTGTAGCATATCCATTACAACATATAACAAAACAATAAAGTTGGAAATAGGGAAGTGTGCCCCATTCTTCAGTTTCTCCCCTGAGAACGTACAAAAATTAAGAAAACTGGGCTCGGGAAAAGCAGGTGAATGAGTAAAATTCAATCCAGAACCCAAGAACTTCCAGGAAAAATTAAATATCTGCCACCCCATCCCCTCAATCACACCTAATTTGCCTCATACACATCTGTAAAAGTTTGAGTAACACGTCTTCTATTTGAGACGTAACGAAAAATATCGTGAGATGGTTTTTAGTAATTCATGCGTCCTTTATGGGTCAGTCATCATTATAAGTGGTAGGGAGTAGGAGGTAATTAGATATATTTTAATTGTAATTAATTCCATTAGGACTGCCAACCATGCATTTAAGAATAATATCTCGCATCTTACACAAAATGTAAGACCCAACAATAATACTTACATGATTAACCACTAAAATTTCATGAAACTAGCTTTGAGATATTTGAAATTCACTGGCTTTTGATTCTAGTTCTGTTTGTACTGTTTTTAGGACAGTCGGTAAATAGTTTACTATTTTTTTTTAATATAAATTATGACTACCCGTGTTGTTTCTAAATTTATTTAAATTGACGCTAACTTCAACCCACACGTTCGAGATGCATATTTATTCAAACAGTTCATTCCACAACAAATCTTAGTAAGAAAGACAACATCAAAGCTTTGAGGATTAATTACGCTTGTGGATAAATTTCATTCCAAACAAGTCTCAGTAACCAAGACAACAATACCAAACAATGTTACTTCGTATACCAGTATCTGTGTAATGAGAGAGTCGCACGTTCTTCTAAGGCCTGTAAATATCAGATAAAAATGTTTGAATTTCTTGTTCTTCTGAGTTTTTTTATTGTGTGGTAATTAAAAAAGAAACCTGAACAATTATGTCAAGCAGTTTCACTAATATGACATAGGTTCAAATGGAGTATCCATTTTTATTAGCATTATTAATAACTTTTAATATTTTTTTTATAAAATGTGTAATTCTAGTGTAAACAATGTTATTATTATCCCTTGAAGTTAGCTTTCTTGTAGAATCGGTGTTTCTTTAAAAAACTTAAATACAGGGTGAAACAGGCCTCATCAAATAGACAATAAACATTGTAGTTAGAACCTCATTGTGTTTAGAACTTGGTTATAAATATATAGCCTTCCTATATCTACTGAAACTGCATTAAAAGACAAGCAAACAAATACATTTTTTTTTCCAAAAAAGCAAGTAAACGTAGCTGGGGTGGTTAATATTAATAAACAATGTAAACCAGGAGTCACCAAACTACTGCCCTCGAGGTCATTTTGTCCGGGCCGCCAGCAGCTAGCCGCTTGGAGGTGTGAGTCTGCAGACATACCGCTGTGCCACTTGGAGGCTAAGTGGTTTGTGAAGCCAGGTAAATTGTATATTATTGTCATTGCCTAACACTAAAGTAAGGTGAAAAGAAACTGATTCAGACCTACAAGGCTCTGGGATTCAGAAAGTCTAAAAATTTGATTAAAAAGGAAGGCTATGGTTCCATAGTCCATACACGTCATCGGTGTTTCCAAGATGTTGGTATCTTAATACCACTTATCAAGTGTAACTCTTTCAAAAACATTTATAAACATTACAACATAAATAACAGCGACTCTGTTATCCATTGTTACATCACTTAGAGATTTGGTTTGTTATTTAGTGAAAACATTTGGTGTTGAGAATAAAATGTCATCATTTTCTAACAGTGTCCCTTCTCTCTCCAGGTTGTGTCATCTTTCTCTAACAGTGTCCCTTCTCTCTCCAGGTAGTGTCATCATTTTCTAACAGTGTCCCTTCTCTCTCCAGGTTGTGTCATCTTTCTCTAACAGTGTCCCTTCTCTCTCCAGGTTGTGTCATCTTTCTCTAACAGTGTCTCTTCTCTCTCCAGGTTGTGTCATCTTTTTCTAACAGTGTCCCTTCTCTCTCCAGGTTGTGTCATCTTTCTCTAACAGTGTCCCTTCTCTCTCCAGGTTGTGTCATCTTTCTCTAACAGTGTCCCTTCTCTCTCCAGGTTGTGTCATCTTTTTCTAACAGTGTCCCTTCTCTCTCCAGGTTGTGTCATCTTTCTCTAACAGTGTCCCTTCTCTCTCCAGGTTGTTTATGTAATTCCACATGATGCACATACCGCCATCTTCTATCTGTATAGATGATAGAGACCTGCAATGTCCAATGTAAATAGCATTATTGTGTTCAAGAGACAAATCATTAATTTGAAACAGAAGGCCTTGAGTTTTTTTTCTTGTTGTCGCCCCCTGGGACAGCATTAAGTCTATGGATTTACAACGCTAACACTGGGTTCGATTTCTTTCGGTGGACGTAGCAGATAGCCTGATTTGGCTTTGATATAACAAACGCACACACATAAATTAATGACGACTTTAAAATTATATGAATAAGCAAGACAGATTTTCTGTTGCACTGCCACACCCTGAGACCATGGACCTCAGTGGCATATCCGGTTTATGTTTTTTTTCTTTCAGTAAACTGTATAATTCTGCTATACAGCCGTTAGAGAGTTTAACTTTCATCTTTTCTGTTTTCGTTGGATCAATTATAAGTATTTATTTTATATAACGAAAGAGCCAGGTGGTTATGACGTTCGACTCGTAATCTAAGAGAAGAGGGTTCGAATCCCCCGTCACACCAAAGTTGCTCTCCCTTTACGCCTTAGGGGCGTTATAATGTTACGACCAATCCCAATATTCGTTGGTAAAAAAGTAACACAAGAGTTGGCGGTGGGTAGTGATGACTAGCTACCTTCCCTCTAGCCTTATACTGCTTAATTATGGACGGCTAGCGCAGATAGCCCTCGTGCAGCTTTGCACGAAATTCAAAACAAACAAACCAGACGTTTCTAAGTCCACCCATTTTTTCTTAAACTTTGTTTCTTATGCGCTATTAACAACCTGATAGTTGTATACAGTATATACAAATAGACTAAGAAAATAACTTTATTTAGAGATAAATCGATGCATTGTTATTTTGACATTGTGAATGTAAAAAAGAAGCGTGAAAAGGAATTTTAAAGTAAAATGTGTTGTACATTTTCCAACATACTGTTTCCAAAAGAGATTAGAAAACAAATAAATCAGTTCACCATGAAAATAAAAAATAATGTATCGTAAGAAAGAAGTACATAGTCATTATTATAGGTATAATTTGAAGTAATATGACCTAATATATTTTATTGAAACAAGTAAAGCAGGGCTATCTTCACATTCATCACAGCACGTGCGAAATATTTGGTTTTTCTGTCCGCTTCTTTTACAGTCATAATCTTTCTTATTTCACTGTAGCAGCCCCTGCATCTTGGCCCGGCATGGCCAAGCGCGTTAAGGCGTGCGACTCGTAATCCGAGGGTTGCGGGTTCGCATCCCTGTCGCGCCAAACATGCTCGCCCTTTCAGCCATGGAAGCGTTATAATGTGACGGTCAATCCCACTTTCCGTTGGTAAAAAGAGTAGCCCAAGAGTTGGCGGTGGGTGATAATGACTAGCTGCCTTCCCTTCTAGTCGTACACTGTTAAATTAGGGACGGCTAGCACAGATAGCCCTCGAGTAGCTTTGTGCGAAATTCAAAAAACAAACAAACAAACCAATGCATCTTTTACAAATCATTCTGTTAGACTTGTCTCTTACAGTGTGAGTCTTCATAATGTGTCGTGTGTTGGCGCTTCCTGGTGTTACTGCTTGTCCTTCCATTTTGCAATCACAATTCCATCATCGTGTTGGTAACCCACAGTTTCTTCCTTCTTTAGTTTTGCACTTATAATTTCCTTGGGGTTAGTTACCCTTTCTGTTCGCCTCACAAGGTTGGTTTGATACTTTAGCAATTCCTTTACTATATCTATTGATGTTCAGAAATTATCTGTAACGACTGTTCTCCCTGCATCTGGACAGTCTTTAGAAAGTTCAAGAACTATTCGAGATACATGGGTGAATTCATTTTAGGGACGCCCTCTCTGTTTCACTACATCAACTTTACCAGCAAAAACAGTGTTGGTATAAGTGTAACCTTGGGGATAAGATAATTTATACACTTTCAACCCATATTTATGTACCTTTCCAGGATTATATTGACCAAACACTTGGCATTAGCATCATTGTTTCGTCTACTGCAATGCATTCATCTGGAATATTAGCTCTGGTAACAAAATTTTCAAGAATCTCAAGTGACCTTCTAATTTTTCCTAAACGATCTCATGTGCGTTATAATTCCAAGAATCTTCTTTATTTCATCACAGTCAGTGTCTTTTTACATGCTTATCAGCTGCCTTAGTTTGGTGATAATTGAAATTTGTTTGTTGACCTATAAGTTTGTTTTCGAATTTCGCACAAAGCTTCTCAAGGGCTATCTGTACTAGCCGTCCCTAATTTAACAATGTAAGACCAGAGGGAAGGCAGCTAGTCATCACCACCTCCGCCAACTCTTGGGCTACTCTTTTACCATCGAATAGTGGAATTGACCGTCACTTTGTAACGCCCCCACGGCTGGGAGGGCCAGCATGTTTGGCACGACGGGGATGCGAACCCGTGACCCTCAGATTACGAGTCGCACGCCTTAACATGCTTGGCCATGCCGGGCCATGACCTGTAAGATTATAAGTATAAATATTGACCATAAGCTTAGACACGTTGAAAGGGGTTACTATAGCATTTGTGATCCTGAACTTGGATCAATAAATGGAAAAACGTTTTTTGGATGAACTGTTCACTTGGTGCCATTCATAAGATAGAGCGCGCTGCGGGGCGTTACCATTAGTTTTAGTTTCAGACTCTGTATTTTCAAAATCTTCAGATGTGAGGGCTTTTTCATCTTCTGAGTAAGAAGTTTCACTACTTTAAGGCTCATAATCTGAATCTTTGTTTCCAGTTTCTGAATTTTTTTCTCAATTTCCAAAGAGTCTGATCTGTGATTTTCTTTACTTTTTTTTTTTAGAAGCATAAAAAATATTTCCTGGCACATCAGATCAGCTGGAATTCATATTTTAACATATCTTTGTATATAATTAATATGATAATATATAATTCTCAAATTCCAGCACGACCCACGAGTTGGTCGTGTGGGACACTAAGACTAAATGCATTCTTAGGCCCTAAGTGACCCACCATGGTTCGTGGGGCAAAAATGGCAGTTACGACGTTTTTTACTCATACACAATAAGAAATTGTAAAATGACCAGTGGGATTACTTGGATAGTATCGGCAAATTAGCCTCACGAGCTATCATGTTAAGCTGAATAAACCTCGTCAGTTATTATTGGTATTACGGCCGAAAATGTGGCTAACAATGAGGATACCCAACTGAAGAGCCCATGTATTCTAACTATAATGAGTAAGAACGGTATATGAAAGTAGCTAGGTTCATAAATGGTTTAATTTTAGTTCTGATCTATGTAAGTAGCTTGCTTTGACAGTATGTTGACAGCAACTGTTACTGACTGCATGATCACAGCTTTCACAAGGTACCTTTAAAGGATATGTCTGCTATAAATTTTGACTTAGAAATATGTATAGGAAGAGTACAATGTTTTACTTATAAAAGACGGACATTATTTGACATTTTGCTTACTTTGCAGAGGTAAGTCTACGTACTAGCAACGCTAAAATCCGAGGTTTCACTACTGGCAGTGGTTTTAGTAGATAACTCGATGTAATTTGGTTTTAAATAAATAATAAGATTATAAAATTATAATATCACATAAAGATGAAACACTTAATAATGGTTATAGTTTACTAAAATGTGTCTCAGATGTTTGTTTGTTTTCGAATTTCGCCCAAAGCTACACGAGGGCTATCTGCGCTTCTACATAGATTACATAATTTGAATTTTGCGCAAAGCTGCTCGAGGGCTTTCTGCACTAGCCTTTCCTAATTTAGCAGTGTAAGATTAGAGGGAAAGCAGCTAGTCATCACTACCCACCGCCAACTCTTGGGTTAATCTTTTAACAACGAATAGTGGGATTAACCGTCACTTTATAACAGTGGTTCCCAATATTTTTTATGCTCTCCATCCCTAAAAAAATTTAATATGTTCTCGCACCCTCACAGTAATTATTTATGTAAGAATAAAGGTGAAGGTGGCCAAAACAAATGCTATCTCACACCCCCTGGAATGCTATCTCGCACCGCGGGTTGGGAACCACTGATTTATAACGTCTCTACGGCTAAAAGAGCGAGCATGTTTGGTGCGATGGGGATTCGAATCGGTGACCTTCGGATTACGAGTCGAATGCCTTAACCACCTGGCCATGACAGGTCGTGACATATTCATTACTATTATCTATTACAAACACAAGTTACTTACATGTAAAAAAAAATGACAAGTGTAAAAGGAAATTTCGTTACTTACCAATCACAGAAATATTTAATAATTTATCTTTAATAATAAAATGGGAAAATGAAAAACTAAAGATATTTGGATATAAGCAATATAGAAAATGTTTTAATGGATTGAAATCTTGTAATTTTGAACTTAAACCTAATTGAATAAAACATTTTCTAGCTTATGGTATTAACTTAAGACCTAATATACTAAACATGATTTATAAAGTATTTGCTTTTGTAAATACATATTTTAAAAGGTTCCCCTTCTGCAGGAGCTCACCAATATATTTGAAAGACTATAAAATCTAGAAATTTTGATTCGTTCTTTATAGAGGGCGCGTGAATATCTCATTATGTAATTATGTGCTTAACAACAACTCGATCAAGACCAAGGGTTTTTCTGCTTGTTTTATAATTTTCATCCAAAGTCACGCATGTTATTCGAACATAGCAGTGATAACCAAGGAAAACATCGAATCCAAAACACCCTCCGCTAACTTTTGGGTTACCCTTATCTGACCGAACAGTCAGATTTGACAATCACTTTTATAGTGCATCTCCGACTCCGTAGTGCGTAGCGCGTTTTTGCGACAACAAGACGTAAAAAGAAAAATGAGTCAACGGGTCACTTTCCGCGCATGATAAACACTAGGCCACGCACGCCCTCAAATGTTGAGTAACCAGACAATAAGATATTTGCGATGACAAGCAATTAAAAACAGTGCACTGCTATTATTTCGCGTCACATTTGGTTGTCTGATCAAGTGTCACAAACATGGAAGGCAGTTGGAATAATTGCGACATTCCAAACCCAGCCCGCTTATAGTGACGTTAGATAGTTGAGAAGATAACGTTATTCCAAATATAAATCTTATTTAATCATTTTAATATTTGCCTCCCCTAAGGGCCGAATTTCGTTTCAGGCCGTGATTAGAACATTGGATCTTAAGTTCAATAAACGTCGGTCCGCACAAACACACACACACACACATATATGTTTGGAAGCTTATATTACACTTTTACGTTTTAACAAATATGTGTACTCTACACAAAATAACTACAGAGTAATCGATATTTGCAATATTATACTAATAGTACCTGTAATATCATTTGTAATACTATAGTATTAGAGCAAGTAGTATTATTTGTTATATTGTAGTATTAGTATTAGTGGTATTAGTTGTTATATTATAGTATTAGTACTAGTGGTATTAGTTGTTACATTATAGTATTAGTACTAGTGGTATTAGTTGTTACATTATAGTATTAGTACTAGTGGTATTATTTGTTATATTATAGTATTAGTATTAGTGGTATTAGTTGTTATATTATAGTATTAGTACTAGTGGTATTAGTTGTTACATTATAGTATTAGTACTAGTGGTATTAGTTGTTACATTATAGTATTAGTACTAGTGGTATTAGTTGTTATATTATAGTATTAGTACTAGTGATATTATTTGTTATATTATAGTATTAGTATTAGTGGTATTAGTTGTTATATTATAGTATTAGTACTAGTGGTATTATTTGTTATATTGTAATGTTAGTACTAGTGGTATTATTTGTTATATTGTAGTGTTAGTACTAGTGGTATTATTTGTTACATTATATTATTAGTACTAGTGATATTTTTGTTATATTGTAGTATTAGTACTAGGGGTATTATTCGTCAGAAGCTTATTTTGTGTATGATGGTAAGTGGTTTGTACACATGGTAGAAAAGTGGATCTTTGGGGTGTGGAATACTTAATGAAAATTAACTGTGATATTAGTTGTTTCTTTTCCAAGAAACGTCTTACCTTATGAATCAAATAATACCTCTTAGGAACAGTGGAGAGAGGGCAGAGTAAATAAACAGGCTCGCCAAGAGTGTCTTCAAGTAATTCATCAGTAGGTCTACAAGCTTACGACGTTAAAAATCAGGTTTCGATACCCGTGTGGGCAGAGCACAGGTTATAGATTGCGTAGTTTTGTACATAATAATAATGAATCCAGGAGGTTAATCTTGGAACTTCCAAACGAGGTTAATGAGAGAAGTGATAACCTCTTGGACTTCATTTAAAAGGAATTCTTTGAACTGGAACACATTGCTGAAACATTTGAAATTTGACTAGATTTTCAAACTTCTTCAAACAAAAGTGTAGGACAGTTCAACAACACTGAACCAGTTTGACGCGGAATAAAACGTCCCATCCCTTCGTTAAACTGTTGAACCTGAAACTAGAGTCCACCAGCAGACGTCGCTCGTGTTAAAACTAAAGGTACTCTCAGACAGCTCTGCTAATCGCTCTGAAACAGGCATATTTTTGCAAAGGAAAGAGTTTATTTCTAAGAAACTGAGGTGTCCTGGTGACGAGAGTAAGGTACCACACGATATCAATATTGACATAATAGTTGCTATGTTATAATTTGTGATTCTCCACAGTGCTGCCCCCAGTGGCACAGCAGTATGTCTTTGGACTCATGCTAGAAATCGCTCATCGTGTAGCTATAATTTCAAACATACACAAACGATGCTGTCTCACTGTGTGGCAAGATATTGTACAATTTTTTCACCGTATACTTCTTCATTTCAGACTATGTGGTTGTCTCGTAGTGTGTTAATACAGTGACTTTTACTTTCCCATGTGTTTGTCTCGTAGTGTGTTAATACAGTGACTTTTACTTTCCTATGTGTTTTTCTCGTAGTGTGTTAATACAGTGCCTTTTATTTTCCAATATGGTCGTCTCGTAGTGTGTTAATACAGTGACTTTTACTTTCCCATGTGTTTGTCTCGTAGTGTGTTAATACAGTGACTTTTACTTTCCCATCTGGTTGTCTCGTAGTGTAGTTAATACAGTGACTTTTACTTTCCCATGTGTTTGTCTCGTAGTGTGTTAATACAGTGACTTTTACTTTCCCATATGGTTGTCTCGTAATGTGTTAATACAGTGACTTTTTTAATTTTCCCATCTGGTTGTCTCGTAGTGTAGTTAATACAGTGACTTTTACTTTCCTATGTGATTAATTCGTGGTGTGTTAATACAGTGACTTTTACTTTCCCATGTGGTTAATTCGTGGTGTGTTAATACAGTGACTTTTACTTTCCTATGTGTTTGTCTCGCAGTGTGTTAATACAGTGACTCTTACTTTCCTATGTGGTTAATTCGTGGTGTATTAATACAGTGACTTTTATTTTTCCATCTGGTTGTCTCGTAGTGTAGTTAATACAGTAACTTTTACTTTCACATGTGGTTAATTCGTGGTGTGTTAATACAGTGACTTTTACTTTCCCATGTGGTTGTCTTGTAGTGTGTTAATACAGTGACTTTTACGTTTATATGTGGTTGTCTCGTAGTGTTGTTAATACAGAGTGACTTTTAATTTTCCGTGTGGCTATCTCGTAGTGTGTTAATAGAGTGACTTTTACTTTCCCCTGTGGTTGGTTCGTAGTGTGTTAATACAGTGACTATAACTTTCCCATGTGGTTGTCTTGTAGTGTAGTTAATACAGTGTGACTTTTAGGTTCCCATGTGGCTGTCTCATAGTGTGGTGATATAGTGAGGTTTTTAATTTTGTTCGTATTTATTTCAGACATGTAACAACGCAACTGCAATATTTTCAGTGTGAAATATTGGAAGAAGAATCGATTAAATATGTGTTAGGTGGAAATATGCATAACGATAAAGATAAAACTAATTAAACCTTACCGATAAAACTCTTCTATTTAAATATAGCCAACTTGACTTCATTCACCAAAACGATCAGACTATATTGTTCAAGTTGTTTAATAAACATGCTATTAAATAACGTCATTGTACTTTTCCATCTTAATAGAATTGGCAGTTAGGTATCATTGACTCGTTTTAAGTAGGCTTAATTTAACTTTAAACATCCAGTTAAGCGTTAATTGAACAGGAAATTGTACTTAATTTATGTTTCCGCATTCTGCACAGTGTGAGACAATTTTAATCTGTATTAAAAGAAGGTTAAAAGAGCTTATAATAGAGAAACAAAAACTTGAATAAATTAAGTAAAAAGTTCAATTTATAGGCCGATGTAATTAAATTAAAAAAGACACTCTCTGGCAAAGGAAAAGTTAATATATTTAAACAGTTTGACTCGGGATCAAAATATAGCCTAATAATATATGACAGCGAGAAACTTCTAGTTTTATCATAACCTCACAACCTGAGAAAGAACACAATAATCGATCGACATAGTGCGTGACTACTTGAATATTTGTTATTTTTCTCTGTTCCTTTCTGCATTCTCATTGGTTCCAGTATAAATCACGTGAAGCTGAGAAAGACGTTTTATATAACGTTATAATGCGTGACCAACAACTGAATTTCTGTAACTATTCTATATTCCTTGATGCAATCGTATTGATTTCAATTGAAATCAGCATTTTTGGTTGATTTGTTTGTTTTTTAGAATTGTGCACAAAGCTACATGATGCACTCAAACTTACTGCTGAGCCACTGGGGAGCATTTATTCTAAATGAAAGCCATCTGTCATTTATTCGTTTAATTCACCAAATAATATAAATCATTTTGCAAAATAACAGCATCCCAGAGCCAGCTAGCTATAAACAAGACCTTAATATCATCGTAATATTTAAGTTATTTAGTTGGAATAGATTATTTAGATTTTTATAATAATTTCATTTTCTGAGATTAAACTATCGAATTTCGCTATATTTCACTTAATCGGAAAAATTCATTTACTTTTTCAAAGTTTTTATTTAGATAGACCGATATTATAAGACAAGAATTTGTTGTTATCACCTGTTAGTGTGTTGTGATAATTGCCGAAAGATATCGAAATAATTTTACTGTAACCGACTGTTTCATAGATAAAAGATCTGGTTTGAATAACCAACACCCTTGAAAAAGGCGTAAGCCAGAGTATTGGATCGAACAAAGAAATATCTGAATCTGTTTTTCGTCTTGATTGAAAATGATTTCCATAGAAACTTTAAGTGCTACAAAATTGAAACCTGTTGCTCTCTGTCTGTTCGAGGCGGTGTACTTATTCTCTATAATCTAATTGGTTAATTTTTAATGACGTCATATACTAGTTTCTGTGCGAGAGCGCCATGTGAATTTCATACTCATATTTTTTTCGTTTGTGAATAGTTTTGAAAATTTGTGTCTGTTAATATTTCAATTTTATAATTATAGGTTCTTATGGCGTTTCAAGGGCCTACTTACGGTCTCTCTCGAGAGTGTATGTTAAAGGTATGTTTGCATTTTTTTACTTGTAAACTATTTATTTTTAAAATTAAAAAGTTCGCGGTTAATTTTACCGTTAGTGCGTTACGTACGTACTGTGTGAGGTGAGTTTGTTGTTGTTAGCGGTACCCAATCTTACACAAATAAATGTTTCGCAAATTGCAGTTTTCGTTGAGTTTTGCCATTTACCATATTGTTCATTAATCTAACACAACCTACATATTACTTTTCAAATTTAAAATGTTGTTTTAAATCGTATAAATATTGCTACTACTATTAGTATATCGAATGATCAAATCTGGCAAGGTTCGGCACTCTACGTATGGGTGAACGTTCAAAAAGTATAAAACTAGATGTTTTTGATTGATTTTTGGACGTTAAGATGTTTAATGTATTATTAATAAAACCTCATATAGCGTGCAGTTTGACAAACTTATATAAAATGTGAATATATCTTGTACTGTATACGTAAAGAGTTATTCTGCAGAAAATAATATTTACTAAACACACGTGTGAAAAAAGCACACGTCTTATATCACTGTACTGGAATGTGATATATGGATTTTTTTTCCATAGCTAAGTATGTGATGCATGATATAGAAATGTGTGTGTATAATTTACAAAAAAAAAAAAAAGAAGGAACTAGCATGAATCTTATAGTGTCTTCTAATTTCTGTAGATTTTGGATGTATACTAAACAATTTATTATTTAACCAAATGTGAAGGTAAAGTTGTAATAAGTTTTTCACATTAGATTAATCTTAGGTTCCAGGAAGTCTCTTGGTTTGTTTTGTAATCTGTGTACATGTAGCACAGTTAGTAACAGGACATCCAACTGATACAGTGGATACCATCTCAGAGACAGCTTCTGGTCTAAAAGAGTCTTGGCTTTTGCTCTTGTGAAAACAGGGTGTTGGCTTATAGTAAGAGTAAATAAGCTTCTCTTTATAAATAATACATAAGTTAAATTTTTATAATTTAATTTCATATAAATGCTATAAGTTAGGATATTTCAAATGTGGAACATTAAAACTATAAATAAGTATCTTTTAATTTCAGCATCAACTTTCTATTTTTTTTTTAAACCAACGTTATTATTTAAAGTGAACTGAATTGTTATTGGTTTATTTTAAATTGCTTATTAGAAGAGTGTTAAAACACTTTTTAACTCAACCTCCTGTCTTAAGAAAAAATCTAAATGACAGTAACTCAACCCATCGAGTCATCTCTTTACTAATTAAAGCATGAAACAATAAATAAATGTAGTCCCTCGTAATTTTTCACTTCTTCAACAGAGTTTAAGAGTAACAGAACCCATGACAGCATCATCAAAACCAGTAAACAGATTTGTAATCAATAGTGAAATCATTTTTCTGAAAAACATCTTTTGATAGCAAGAATCTTTTCCCCCAGTTTTCAAGCTTGCATTTTCAATCCTATCAACCAAGGTAGATGATCTGAATCTTAACAGTTTTGAACACTGTAATCAAGTCACGTTTAATTCCTCAGTATTCCAGCAGAACCAAAGTATTATAATAGTACATTTCCCTTCCTTACTTTAGTAAGTGTATTAACATTACATTTAATACTTTCCATATTATCATAATCAGTTAGTAAAAATGCAATAACATTCAGTCTCTCAACTTTAGGATTATCAGTTGAACTTGTGTGAGCCCAAGTCGATTTTTAAACACCAATGTTTTAAACCATTTACCAAACTTCTTTTGGGACCATGACTTTGTTAGTAACCGAGTCGCAAATAACGTAAACAGAACTGCCATCAGCATTACATGTAATTCAGGTTCTCTGCATGTGTTTTGCATAAAAATAAAAGACTTCACCTTTTTTTTTCTTTCTTTTTTTTTGCCAGTTTGATATACTGAAAATTGCTATGTATGTTGAGTCCATTAATAGTGAAAGATATAAAAACATGTTAGTACTTTGGGAGTCAACTAAGAAATATCTGTAAATAACTATGAGAAATCCAATTATTTGTTTACTGACATGAGGTCAATCAATGACTCTTGTTTTCTTTATTGTACAATGCCAATAATTCTCATATACAAGAAGTTGTTTTAATATTTATATTGAACCTAACTTTCCTTTTTCCACCTGACTTAATAAATTGTCAAGGTCATATTGTATTTATATATTATCTGTACTCCTTGTTTAAAAATAAGTTATCTGTGATTTTGTAATCATTTCCACACATTCTGTCAAGCAGTGCATTGTAGATATCACATCTGTGTATAGTTGATACTTTAAAGTGTGAAGAATATATAAGAGTACAGGGAAGCAGTTGCCTCAGATCACACACAGTATAAAGGTGGCATCAGTACCAGACGTTTGCTGAAAGACCCTGATAATAGGATATTATATGACATAAATAGGATATCACTGATAACAGGATATACCATCCACTAAACTAAACTTTGAAAATGAACCAAAACGAGACAGCAATTATCATTTAAACATAGATCAATTTGCTCTTCAGACACTTCAGTTAGATCCCCTTAACTTCTTTTTATTCAAGAGAAAACAATTTATGTGATCTTAACTCGTCTTGTTGTGACAACTTTTTCACCCCAAGAATCATCCTAGTAGCCCTTCTCTGAATCCTTTCCAGTAATTCAATGTCCTCTCTCAATTAAGGAATGCAAGACCTAACACAATACTTCATATGTTGCAGAATGTCACTAGTAGTTATTCTTGAAAGAAGGAAGAACCAGTTTAAATATGATAGCTATAGAGAAGACTTGTTTCCTTTGTTTTTTATGCTCAAAGCTATGTAGTGAGCTATCTATGTTCAACCCATTACTTGTATTAAAATCCCATTTGTATTGTTGTAAGCCCTCAACTGACTGGTGATTCACTGGAGCAAAGGAGGTCAAGAAACCAAATACCAAGTTTTTAACTTGTTATATATATAACAGTTTGAAGTGTTTCTGGAAACCACATACCAAGTTTTTAACTTGTTATATATATAACAGTTTGAAGTGTTTCTGGAAACCACATACCAAGTTTTTAACTTGTTATATATATAACAGTTTGAAGTGTTTCTGGAAACCACATACCAAGTTTTTAACTTGTTATATATATAACAGTTTAGTGTTTCTGGAAACCATATACCAAGTTTTTAACTTGTTATATATATAACAGTTTAAAGTGTTTCTGGAATTGTAAGAACTATAAATGTGCTGAATTGTGCAGATGATATGTTATTAATTATTGTATCAGAATATGAACTACAGGGGTTGGTGGAGATGGTAAGGAAACACTGTGAACTCTTCTTAAATACCATAAAAATGGAATTCATGGTGGTGAGAAGAGTGCATAGTTGAAAGTATATATCATGGGTCTGAACCATATTACAGACTCAGGGTGTGGAGACAGGTTGACCCCAGGGACAGTTATGTCACCAGGCCCCTTTTTGAAGTCTTTATAAATTCATGGTACATTCATTGGTGTATGAAGAATTTTTCTGGTTGGCAGAAACTGAATGCGTTTAAAATTAAAATTTTTCTTTAATTAAAGGTATTTTTTGAGGCAAAGCAATTTCCTGCAGTATTGCAAATTTTCCTTAAGTATATTATGAAAATGAGAATACATTATTTTTATCCCATATTTCTCTGTGCCCTGGACTTTAGCCCCCTTTTCTTATCAGGCCTGCGTAGACTCTGAAAACAATTGGTATCAAAGCATCTTAAATTCATTGAAATTAGGTATTATAAATGATTGTGTAAAACCTCCTGAACAAAAAGATTTACAAGTGGGGTTTTCTTGGAGCAGCTGGTATTTGAGATTAAGATATGAAAGCTCCTTAGTTGTATCTCCAGGACTTTAGCATCTTCACTAAAGCAAGATGTCATGTTTGGCATGGTTCCAGAGATTTTATATTAACAGTAGCTGAAACAAGAACAAAAAAGTGTTGTCTAAGATGCCATCTAGTGTTAGCACTTGGTTAATTGACTGACTGCTTTGAAAATGTCAGATATCACTGACAGTGCTACGGAGACTTGATTAAATCAAGATGTTTGTATTATTTTAAAGATTTTTATAGAAACTATGAATATAAAATAATCTTATTCTAGATGACGTTCCCGATAGAAAAGGCATTAAATGACTTTTTGGTACTTCTTAAGAGCCTTGTTATCAAGACCTTGATAATGTTACGTATAAGTTGAGTGAAAAATGTATCCTTTTAGAAAGTTTTGGGCTGTTTAGTTTGATGTATTTATTTTAAAAACTTTTTTTGTGTGGTTTAATTGGATGCATAAAGCATGATATATTAATGTTTGTTATTTGTCATCAAATGCAGGTAATATTCTCTAATAGATTATGTAACTATGTATCTACTGATTATGTAATTGTGTTACTTGTCACAGATTGAAAGTGAAATGGTGGTAAGGTGGTTTTCATTACAAAGAAATGAGTTAGAAAAACTGTAGTGTGGTTTGGGTTGAAGTTTGTAAAAGAAGAGGTGGAAATAAAATGACATTTTCTGCTTGTTGTTTTGTTTTGACGTTAATGAGGATATGTACAGGTATTATAGATGGGCAGTTTGTGGAATTTGTTTACCAATTAATCATTGGGCTCGTTAATTTAGAGTATTGGCATTTGGAATTCTTATTATTATTTTTGATTAATTTGAAGTTATTTAACTTAATTAGTGTCACAACTTCCAAAAGTAATCAACTAATTAAAAGTAGTGTTTAAATAAAGGTAGTATTTCCAAGTCTCAATACAATAATCAATTTAAGAAACCAGTGAGTATCAAATCCCACTAACTGCCCAGCTTTAATTATGACACCTGCACAAAAGGGTTAGGTACAGTTGAGTTCTTAAGAAGATTCTAAGGGTAACCTTATTATATAGAAACATATCCGTAGTTCTAGGCGAAGTTTACTGGCACAGAAGGAAACAAAATACTTATTTGATTAGTTTATTTAAATTGAGAAGGAGTTTCTCGAGGTAACTGTTTAAAGATAAGGTATTGTTTATAAACAGTTCTTTTTAATTTTGTAACAGTATAAAACAACTTTGTTTTTCAACTTGTTCAGTGCTGTTTTTGAAAAGTTGCTTTAACGAAAGTTGTCTCATTTTGATTCAGTATTGATTTTATGAAAAATTCCTTTTTTGTTGTTTTTTTGAAGGAGAAATTTTTTGTGAGATCATAAGCAGTACTAATTCACTAAAGTGCTAAAAATGTGAGTAATAATTGTATACCTGCATAAAAACATTTAATATTTTTCTAAAACAAGTAAGAGTTAGACATCAGCACATTTCGCTTGCCATTAACTTGAGGAAAAAAAAAATTGGCCTATCTAAACCAGTAACTTAAAACAACAAAGACAGCATTTTTTGGTAGAATTTTTACCTGCAAAGAACCAAATATTGGTGTTATCTAGTGTTTATTTTTACTCTTAATAGATTAACTGCATTTACTGACTTATGGTTTTGTTATATACTATTTGTGAAATGTCATTATGAATGTTTGCTAGATATTAAAAAAGTATCAAATTATCTTAGGGTAAGACAGTGTAGGAAAAGTTTTATAACTGTGTTAAACAAGAACTACGACTCGTTGTTGATAGATTTAGTAATGCATTTTGAACTTAAGTATTCAGTTTGCTATAAGCTAAAACCTTTTAATAATAAAAATAAAATATATTTGCCCAAAGGTAAGGACTTAAGATTATAAATATGTACATATGTGTATAATATGTAGAACTTATAAATACATTCTTGAGTAAAACACAAGTGAATAAAAAGTGTTTTTCTTGTGAGTAATGCATGCAATATAGAGTGGAAATGTTGATGTGATCAGTCGCCTTCTGCTTGAAGTTCTGAATGACCATAGTGTATTAAAGTAGGATTTCATTCTTTGTGCAGATTAAATTTTACACAAGTGCTTTGCCTAGTTTAAAATTTTCATTTGTTTACTGAGACAGTAAAGTTAAGACAGTTAAGTAATTTATAATTTATGCTTAAATGTAAAAAAAAAGGTGCACTTTGTGTGATATAAAAACTTGTACATTCAGTTCGGCTGATTTCTGTTTGAATAATGATTTGAAGTGCAAAGCCAAGTTCCAGATGGATAAAGCTCTTCAAGCAATAGAATGGATAGAAAAGGTGACAGATATAGAACTTTATCCTCCTAATCCAGAAAGAGGATTCCAGGACCATGTGGATTTTTGTGACTCTTTAAAAGATGGTATAGCATTATGCAGGTATATCTCACATTTTCCAACTTTTTAAAGTGTCTTTTATATTTCTCTGTATCTGATTTAGTAGTTAATATTCTTAAAGATTGTAAAAACTGGTGATAAACATATCAGTGATACGTGAGCTACTTGTAATATTAAAGAAGGAAAACAATGCATATTAAATTCAAATAAAACAAACATTAAAACAATTGTTTTGGTGAACAATTATCTGAGCTGGCAACTCTGCCAGCTTTTTATTGGTTCTTTAACTCGGTTTTTTAGCCATTATTTAAGACATATGTAATATCAGTGAAGTTGGTTATAGGAAAACCATTTGCTGCACTTTGATTGTGATCTTTTCTGTATAAAAAATCAGATTTGATGATAGCTTTGTTCACAATAAAACAAAATGGAGAGATGGAGACAAGTGCGTGAGTGAACAGATGCATGAGTTTCAGTGTTAGACATTAAAAGCTGGGATATGTCAATGATTAAGAGTTAGTTTAGGGGTGCTTAAGTCATAAAGGGTAGGAATATGGATACAAAGGATGGTACTCACACAGTCATATTGAACCTTTTGTCAGAATTAAAACACATTAGAGCTGTCTTTTATGATTCTTCAGCATGAAATAGAGTCCATTCAACTGTTCTTCTGTTAAAAATACAAATGTAGTGAGTAATATATGTATAAATAGCTCCTGTGTGAGAATATGAAGACTAATGTTGATTTTCATTTTCTTGTTGAACAAGTGTAATCACTGTTACACTGGATTATTTTTTTTACTTGTAATTTGGCTCTAGTTATTTGATATGTTTGTTTGTTTATGACTGGCTAGTCTGGTTAATGTTAGTGCTGTCAAAATTCACTAAAAGTCTGCTTGGATGAAATGATAATGCTCTGATACAGTGCAATGATTATCAGTCTGTTTCAGTTGTTCTGAACAAATATTTGGTTTCTGAATGCTGTAATACGTGATTTATAGTTGTGCATAAAATGTGAAGTAAATCTATTTATTATTAACCATTCACTTTTAATACCCTTCAGCATGTTCTGTTTCTGTTTGTTTACCTTAAGCATTCTTCATCTTGCACACTTATATATAATTGTTTACTTTTAACATCTTTTCTTTAAAATGTACTGGTTATATTTAATTGCTCGGTATTTGCACCTTTCAGCACATATTGATTGTATTTAATTGTTTAAATAGTTCTCTTTTTTTGCCCAGAAAACTATAAACATTTTCGCTTTTACTTGCAAATGGTCTTTTAGTTAGATGGGCTAAGATCATCTTGTGTAATTAACATCATTTTGTGTAAATAAAAATTGTGTCCCATACTTCATGTTTTATAATGTGTGATAAGTGTGGTTCTTCTGAAACGTTTGTGTATAATTTTTATTATTAAATTTCTTGTTTACAGCACTTTTGTTTTCTCATTTGAAAGTGTTTTTTATTTTGGAAGTTGAAGATTTTGTTGATTTATTTTGTGTTTATATGCCTGTAGACCTAAATATATAAAGAAAATTATTGAAACTTGAATAAATTGTTCAGTAAATCTGTTGTTTTTTGTAATAAGTGAACAGGCTGATAACTAAACAGAGATGTCATTCATTGTTTTAGCCTCAGAATTATCGGTTTTGCAAATGTTGTGGTATAAGTCAGGGTTGATGCTTATAAACAAACTGGATAGATGTTACACTTTTCTTTCCTTTTTTTAACTGATATATACATACATTTGTGTGTGTGTGTGTGTGTATGTACTATCAGCGTTATAAGATATGTACATAATTTCTAATATTGGGGACAAACATATACAAATAGTAGGTAGTTTGCTGTATTTAATGTATATCTACTTTTAGTTAGGGTTTATTCTTTAAGCTGTGAACATTTAGTTTTAATTGGTGTTTTTTTTTCAAAGAGTTGTTTATTTGTCCCATTTTGGCTGGTAAACTGTTAAAGTGTGCATTTAGGTATATATTCATAGAGTATTAATATCTGTTGCATATTCTAGGTTGTGGTGAGTTGCTTTTCAGGTTAATTAAAACAGGTTGACACCAGCTGAAAAACTAGGGCTGTTCTGGCATAGTTTTGAGATGGTTATCTTATCAGCAGTTGGTGTGAAAGGTTTTACTGCTCCTTATCTCACTCATTGATCTCCTTTGGAAAGCTTGATTGATCATATGGCTTCTGTATACACTGAACGTGTTTTTTTGCAGTTTTTTTACTTAATTCAGTGACACCTATTGAGATTTCAGCAAGTTCAAGCACAAACTACATATTGTATGCTTAAATTCAAATGGCTTAATGTACAATTTCTGATCGAATGTATTAAAGCCCTTTATTTTCCGTAGTTTAATGAATACTACTTAACAGGTAGTTCAAGCCAACTTAAATAATCATAGTAAGTTTTTGTCATATGCATATAAATTTTTATAGACAAATAAAATTTAATGGTGCAAACCATCCCATTTTTAAGCCATTGCAACCAATTTTAAATATAGACATAAAGAATATTTAAACCATAACTGACTATTTGGTATTTATATAGTTTATTTAGGTATTTTGAGTTTAAAAAAATTGAAATATATAAAAAAGTGTATGGCATCTAAAAGAATAAGCGACTCTTTTGATTTTTAAGTATTTATTTTTGTATATAAAAACTACAACTTCTTATCTCTTTGTTCCATATTACATATAGACTAATAAACATATTAATGCCTGGTGCTGTATCGAAAATCAACAAATCAAATGCTCCATTTAAACAGGTGAGCTACGTTATTTTCAGTAATATGTATTTTAAGCCAAGTTTTCACTGCACCTGTCGTTAGTTATTCACTGACACGATTTGAAAGCAATTAAAAAAACAAACAAAAGGAAGTTCTTAAAGATTCTAAAAATGTAAGGTAGTTATCTACGTAGTGTATTCTCTTTTTTTAAAATTTTAAAACACTTGATATAAATAGCATTATATATGCACGTGTATATAAATAAATCTGTAAATATGTTCCAAAAATATATTAATAATAACATGTGCAAAGATTTAGATTATTTATTAAATATAAATTATTGAAAGATTAATAAATTTACCTAGTAATTTGAATTGTGCACCGAAGCAAAGAACAAACCGTATTTTAAAAAATGCTTGAAACTTGTAAAGCGATAAAATATTTAGTAGTTGTATATCTCAGTTGCAAATTTATGATATAAATATCTTTAGTATCTCACGTGCATTTGTATTTTAATGAGGAGTAGTTAATTAGTTTCATTAGTTAATATTTCTTGAGAAATTACTTCATGACAATTAATTAAATTTTTAAAAAATTGAATAGGGTTTCTACAGTGTGAGCTTGATAAAATAATGTGAAAATATATTTTGAAAACTTTTGACATCATAGTTATATGCTGTGAACTGTTTCATAGCATGGAAGATTGTAAACTATATGTGAATATGTTTATTGAAGTGAAAGAACATCTGTGATTGAAAAGGCTGGTATATCAAAATCAGAAACCTTGACAAACTCTAGGATTTTCAACAAGTGGACTTGTTGTCTAGGGTAAAGGCGTTATATAAATATACTTTAAGCATAACTCAAGCTTTCTAGGTTTATATTAAAAACCTGCAGGATAACTGTAATAAAATGAAGTTGTTAAAAGATATACAGTGTACTTGTATATAACCTCTGTGTACGTATTCATACGTATATTAGAGACATTGTTCGACTGTGTCTTGTTAAAATTTCATGGTTCTGTATTTAACAACAAGTACAGAATGGATTGTATAAAAGAAAAACTTAATTTACACTTGCTATAATTTGTTATGGTGACTAGTTGTTTTTTTTACACTAGGCTTAATGTTTTGTAGCCACACATCCTCATGGTTACTGGAAAATAAGAGTTAAATTCCCACTATATATATATATGTAAAGACTCCCAGTTTACCTCTGAAGCACTCAAGTTACAGGGTTCTTGTCTTTTTTTCTGTCAAGACCTCTTGAACATTTGTTTTTCTAACATCATATATCTTGAGAAAGAATTTTATTGTACTTGCATTTTGTTTATAATGAGAGATAACATTATTATATTAACTGATATTTAATCAGTTTTTCTGTTGGAAGATACAGCTTGCTGTTTTTAATAGACATATTTCATCAACTTTTTATTATTATTAATGTGATGGTTTTTATTGATGTTTGACCTTTTAATGCAGTACATCTTTTACAATGTTGACCATTTTATCACATGAATGTGTCTAAATCAAAACATTTTGACGGTTGAATACCTACATGATTTTTAATCCCATCTCAGTTAAGTATGATGGACATGTCGGGCTATTTATTTTGATATTTGTTTTTTAATACCTTCACGTGCCAACAATAAAGCGTTGATAAAACAAAGATTGGCAACTTGCCAATTCATTGAGATAATGTAGTTTAAAAAAAATAAAAAAATGAAATTTTTGCCGTTTTAATCTACAAGTTTTTGTGAAAAATGCCACAAAAAGACAGCAGATGGAGACACTAGCAATGTACATGCAAGCACTGATAATATGAATTACAAATTGAACACTGTCAAGAACTTAACCAAATATACATAAACAAATAATTATATGAAACAGGTACTGTGTATTCTCCATCGGGTAATTTTGTCACAGAAAACTTTATATATCCCATCTAGAGAGAACTGAGATAGTTCTACAGAACAAATTCTTCAGATGCTTTGCTCCAACCTTTATAATGGAAAATTGATATGTTTTTTAAATTTACATCTGTATAAAAACTCATGAGCATAAAAAATAAAAAACTTTTATGTAATGTTGAATAAAATTGAATTGGGTCTTATGGAAACTTTTACAAAATGGAATACGAAACAGTATATTTTATATATGGATAATTAGGAAACTAATTGTGTACATATTTTATGAAGGATGTTTAGTCAGCATGTGTCGTGATTTCTTATTTTAACTCGTGTTTAATCTTTGGACAGCTTCCCTTTATCACAGTTCTTTCGAATTCTAATGTTTTAATTTTTAAGTATTAATGTTATACATTTTTAAATGTTTTATTTTATGCAAATGGAAAAATTACAGAATATTTTTTTTCACTATCAGATGGAAAATATCGAGATGTTTTTGAAAGGGTGTGTAAAGTATGGGCTTAAGACGTGGGATATTTTTCAAGTTAATGATCTTTATGAGAAAAAGAATCCTTATTTGGTAAGTATTTAAACATACAACTGCTAGATAAACATGGTGAACATTAATGTGAGCCAAATAACCGTTAAGATAGATCGATAAATACTACATTTCAAACTTGTTTTTTTACTTCTGTTGAGGTAAGTCAATTGCAATTCATTTGTATGTAACTCACTCCTAAGATTCTTTTGAAGATATTATATTCTTGGAGCTTAAACCTGGACATCTTACTTTAAAATTCTAATAAGTACTCTTCTTAACTTATACATACTTGAGTGAAGTAAAAACATGAAAACAAATACTTGCTTTTTTGGCCTTCTTTTCTAAAAATGAGTTTAGGAGAATCTTATATCAGGAGGTAGGTGAAACTTTGAATGTTGTGTACATTTTGTTTCAGATTTAAATTTGTTATTAAAGATTAAATCTACCAGAAAAAGAAGAAAAGAAAAAAAATTAGTTTAAAATTTTGGTGAAAGAATATTGATTAGGGACTGGAACAGTCTTGGAAGCACTGGTTGGTTCTTCTGAACACGAGGGTTGGTGGGTGATGATATTTTGGGTAACCTGTCTTTGGGTCTGTTGGTATTAAAATGGTTAACATATGTATCACAACAACACGAGCCCCAGTGGGAACTTGATGATAAGGTTGCAATGATGCAAAACAAAGTAAAAGCTTGGCGATTTCTAGATTGTTATTGAGGGCTTGCTTTAGTGTGGCTGAAATGTAGGGCTCCTGGAGTTGTCTGAAAGTTGCTTATTAAACTTTGTTCTGTGGAAGAAGACTCACTAGTGAAGCTGTTAGTTAACAACTGGATATAAAAGGCTGCTAATAACTGAAGTTGTAACTTTGTTGTTGTTTGGTTTTCTCAAGTTTGTGGAGAAGGAGTGCTTGATTTATTCTCTTTTTTTCCATATTTTTTTTTGTCCAGAATCTAGTAATTGTGCCACTTAATGGATTTCAGTGTTAAACCTTTCTTAAACTGATAATTCTACATCACAGCCACATTCCAGGAAACACTTGAAGACCGCACTATTGACAAGGTCTCATTGAAGTTCGCATTATAGTGTCATCATCATAATGCTCCCACTGGGTCTGGATTGTTAAGAAATGTATGCTAACCATCTTGATACTGACAGAACTGGAGTCTGGCTACTTAAAATCGGATTTCTCGTGAGCTCTTGCCCATAGAACTTAGCACTTCCAAGGCTGCTGGATTACGTATGTAACTGTACTTCTTTCACTGTGAAAAACTAGACTAAATTATCTGTTTAGAACGTTTTGGTTTTGTAATGATTAAATTAAAATATCAACAATTTCCCACATAACCTGAGAAACATTTTCTGTTACAAAAGTAATCTGATATATTTTTATAATTTTTTAAGTTTTTGTGTGCATTTATTTTGGTCAAGTTATCTAATGTAAGCAATATTTATTACTTTTTGATTGGCTTATTTGCTGTTATTTTAAGTTTTTATTTTACTTTTTACAGGTGGTAAACTGTCTACATTCCCTTGGTGGTCTTGTAAGTATATTTATTCTTCAGATATTTTTGTCGTCTCAGTATCTTGTATGGTACCTAAAGCTACAGATATATTTAACATCTTTTCTTATGTGATAATCATTCATTATAGGTTAATAATGTTTTGTAAATACATTTCCTTAGTTATCTAAAAGAAAACACACAAACACTTAACCCTAATCCTAAGATCATGTGCCATTAAAATTACCATAAAATGATTAGAATAAAAGTGACTTTTTTTTCTTTAATGCCGATGAACTGTTTTATAGTAAATGGATGCTTTAATTATTCCATGTTAAATCTTTAATAACACACAGAATACATCAACAAAATGAACAACATTCTTTCAGTCATTTGTAAATTTTAATCCATCCAAACAACCCAACAAACACAAATGAAAAACAACGAAACAAAAGCCTATCACATATGAATAAAAACAACTTGATTATGGAAAAATCTTTCTTTTTATCTAAGGAAACTGACTTGTGCACGCTACAAGTTTATGGCATACCAAAACCATACAAACAAGACTGCTGCATACGACCTGTACTGTCCAGTTAGGACTTATTTAACTATAATCTTGGTAAATACACAACTTGGGCCCTTGCAGGTTCCTTTTTTAAAGATGTCTTGAACTTCAGAAACACATTAAACCAACTACACTCCAAACCCTTAATGACCATCTTTGACACTTTATCACCATTCGTTAAAGTTCCCTTCAAAGAAAGCCTGTAATGTTACATGTGATCTTCACATTACTGACCCCTATCCATATCCCCAACACACTTCTCTTTTCCCTTTTGGAATTCACAACAACAAAACCATTTTTAATTTTAACAACCAGAATGTTCTTCAAACAGATGGTTTAAGCATGGGCAATCCTATTTCTTTTGTTCTTTTCAAAATATTTATGATCCAGATCAAAACACAAGCTGTACAATCCACATGTTATCCTCCCCTATACTGGTACAGATATGTTGGTAACACTTTTGCCAGTTTCATTTCTGTAGAACACATAAACTTCATTTACCCTAACATTAAATTCACCATTGAACATGAAAACATCAAACAAGTTTCTTTTCATAACCTCAACATCATTAGATCCGACACATTTCACAGAAAAATCGCTCACACAGGTTTCTACATCTCCTAGAATTTCTCCCATGAATCCAAACAAAAAATTAACATATTAGTAAACCTTATAAACATATCTTCAAGACTTTACTCATCTGAGCACCTAGATAAAGAAATCAACTCTAAAGCACCCCTTCATTCACACCAACAAACTTCCACTGACCATCATCAAAACATTTCCACACAAACACCAGATAAAATAACATTAAAACTTAACTCACAAATAAAATTGACACTAATGCACCAAACAATATAACACTGCAGTTTACCATTTATCCCCAGCATCAACTCAAAAATAATCTACATGTGAAGAAAACGTGTCATCAGACAAAATTTCTGTTGACATCAAATTCACTCCAAAACCCAGCAGCAGGCTAAAATCATTATTAAATAAAAATTACGTAGACTTACACAATTCCAATGCCATTTATTAGATGACATGAAATATCTGTCCAGAATTTTACATCGGAGACGTAGAAAATTGGAAACTAGATTCACTGAACATAAAAAAACGTGTTTACCCCATTGTAACTCAAAAAAAAAAATTACATAATATCTGTATAAAACACGATAATTTTGAACAAAGAACCAAAGGTAAATAAATGCAAAATAAAAAAGTTTCTTAAATGAAGAAAACAGCCCCACCCTGAATCAACAACATGGATGCCGAGATACAAATATTACATTGTAAACAGTTTCCTGTTGTGTGATCTCTCTGTTTTCTACTGCATATATATATATATACAAATTTATTTGTGTAAACTACTTATATCCAATAATAGCAAAATCTTGTTGGAATGTCATACATTTATAATAAAGTTTTTTTGTTACCCAGTCAAGCTTTCTCAAAACTTTTAAGTTAATTCTTCATGTGATCTTAAGAGAAAACTATGAACATATTTTATCTCAGTAGAGTAAAATGTGTCAGTTTTGCATATTGTAGATCAAAACTGCTGTTCATTTATTTGTGAAATCTGCTATTTTAGAGAGAAAAAAATAATTTCGATATGGCTGTTTAGATTTTAAAGTACTCGAATTTAACTGTACAATTGAGTGCATGTACTTGAAAAAGTTTTGTATTTATATTTAAAGACATTTTGTTGCGAAATAATTAGTTCTTATTTAAAACTAAATTTTTAGGTGTGTGTGTGAAATTAGGTTAGTGGCCCTTACTCGTAACAATTCTTGATGATGAGAAACCCACTTGAAATAAAAATGTATCTCAAAATGGCTGGTCACCTTCAGATTATAATAAAAGTATAAATATCCATACCAGCCCTTCTGAAATACATATTCACAACAATGACCCCAACCCTGAAATAAGAAGCACTAAACCTGTGGTAATGAGAATTGAAGTTATTTGAATACAATCAACTATCATGATGGTAACTGTATGACCAAAACTAGTCATCTAAAACTAATAATAAAAATTTACCTTTTGTTATACCAAACAGATATCAGATGCTTTTTATTCTTTATATATATAAGCATAATGTGCCTGAAAATAAATTATAATCAACCATCTCATCTTAAAATCATGTACAATGACTGAGATTTTAGAATTTTTATTAAATACCCAGTTTTTACTTTATTGACATAAAAGCATTTACTGGGCTTTTTTTTTTCTCATTTTGAAATGATGCTTGTAGGCTCAAAAAAATGGATTTGATGGACCAGTCATAGGAGTGAAAGTAGCAGAGATAAATAAGCGAACCTTTACGAAGGAACAAATAGAAATGGGCAAAACTATGCTCAGCCTTCAGACGGGAACTAACAGAGGAGCCTCTCAAGCTGGAATGACTCCTTATGGTTCTGTTCGACAAATTCTTCCTGACAGAAGATGAAACTTAATAAAAATCAAAAAGGAGAGGAATTATGTTTTTATCTGACTTTACATTTTGTATTAATTTTTTCCTTTGTGGTCACATAAATTAGAATTTAAATTAAAGTTGTTTCTTTTGTACATATGTTAGACATCTGAAAAACAAGATATCAAAAGGTCCCATTTTAAGAGTTTCAATGGTAGTGAAAGATTTTTATTGGACCTCTTAACTCTTATAGTCATTTATATTAAACAAAATTTATGTTAATGTAACAGTATTATGAGTATTCAAGAACGTTGTGTTCTAAATGTGTTTAAATGACTTCTCTCGTATTTGACTGCTGTTTTCCTTTGGATCAGACAGTTTTGGTTTTGTTTTTTATTTGACTGAATACACTTTATTTGATTTACTCAAGAAGATAAGAGAATCTTACATCAATATTTTTACTACTTGGCTGAAGGTTTCACTTTGTACTAACGAATCTGTTATTGTTTACACTTTGTTAAAAACTTAGAAAACTTTTGTAATGAAGTAAGGAAGATGTATATTTAGGGCAAGTGCAAATAAAATTGACTTACTTATCAAAAAGAGTTAATTTTTTAAAAACTTTAATTGTAACCATTAGTGCCTTTCTAGTATTCAACTGTAGATATTTTTTGTTTTTCTATAGACTTGTGATTTAATAACTTTTATTTTCATTATCACCAAATTATGAAATGTTTTGTTAAGTGAGCAGTTTGATAAGTAAAGTTATGATGTCCTGTTCCATATTATTATTCCATTTTTTCTTTTTTCTGTTAATGTATGTTTGTTTTAAATAAATAATCTGTGTAATATTTTTTTAAACTATGGATTTTGGAGATCTTAAAATGTACACTTAACATATATTGGTTTAGTCTATAGATTCATTGATTTTTGATATTTAGAAGGATAATAAATTTGCTTGAAATACGACCTTTCTCGCTCTTGATTGCACATCATGGGTATTAGAGGTAAGCCTTTGTTAGAATAGAAATACGCAAAAATAAAGTGTTTACAAAACCTTTCAGAGTAATCTTCTCACTGTGTATTGTGTGAATAACAAAACTAGAGTTGAAACTTTATACGTTTTATAATAGGAAGCTATTGCACTGTTATTTTAAAAAAATAAGCCCAGAAAGTTAAAAATTCTGAGTAAATATATTATTGTTGATAAAATGTTTGAACATATATTAGATTTTTATAATAAATTGTCAAACAAGGCTTCTCCCTCTTTGCTATTGTATTTGAGAACAGTTTTGGCAGCTCCCCAGTGGCACAGCTGTGTGTCTGCCAACTTATACTGCAAGAAACAGATTGATACCCATCGTGGCCAGAGGGCAAATAGCCCTTTATATAGCTTTGTGTTTGATTAGAAAATAACACGGTTCTGACAAGTGGATTTTGAATGAAATTAAACCTTAAAAACAAAAATTACACAAAATTGGTCATCTTTAGTTAAATGTGTTTAGAACAAAATTACATGAAGTGAAAATTATTTCTTTTTAAGGATTTTTATATTTCTACAGTAAAAAAAATAGTCCAAACTTTTCCATAATTATGTATGATATCCATTGATGTTGCACTGAATTAATGTGACCAGATGCCAAGAATTTGATGTGCTTATTCCAATGTCCACCAGGAACTGTAGAGGATGCAAAAATGTCATCCTTTGGGAGGTGATGAACTTCAGCATCCTTTGTATCAAAATTATTACTGGTTAACACTACTCTACTACGACTGCACATAAGGTCTGTCCTTTCCTCGTACAATATCTTTTATTTTCATAGATACTTGTGTTTATTGAGAATTTAATATGAAATTAACTTGTTTATTTTCTTGTAAAACATTATTAAGCATAAGCTGTTGACCTTTGCTCTATGAAATCTTTAAATGTTAGTGTTCATTATATGGTAATATTGTTATAACTTACAAAATGTGATATCAGTGTGCTTTATTTTGGTACATGAGCAGAATGTGTAAATCGTATTAGATTGTTCAAGGAACTATTCTCTAGTAAGAATTATAGTGAATACCTGGTATGTATTTCTCGTGAATCTCATTCTTTTCTACTACGTTTCCAAAATTTACACCTATAATAAAGTGGTATGCATTATTTACAAAAAGAAGTGTTAATTTTTTTTTATTCCTCATTTCGGTGTCCCACTTCGGAATCCAGAAAGTCTGGTCAGTTTACAGTAGATATCTGCATGTACTGTCTTCTTCAGTGTGGTTTCATGAAAACTGTTTCCTACTTAATACACAAATTCCACATTTTCAACATTCACACAAGAAACGTGTGGCTGTAGAAAACAAGGAATTATATTTTTTAACCCCATTTGTCCATTTAATCAGTATCTAACAGAAACATCATTCTCTTGGTTAAGAGGGCCAAAAACTTGTCATAATAGACTCACAAAAATGGTCTGATTTGTATAACTAGCCAACTTTAATGGTAATAATTAATATAGAGTACATTTTTTTTCTTTCTTTAGCTATATAGAATAAATATGGAAATAAAAACAGCAGACTGGAAAATTACGTTTTTTCAAATATATCAAAAGGAATGATTATGCTAATTTCAACTAAGAGTAAACCCTTTTACACTCAAACAGACCTTAGGTTTAATGTCATAAGTAATGGACAGCTAGTGTACCGGACTGAAGAAGCTGTCCATTCTAATCATTATAAGTAAGGTGGTTTGTACAATACCTTTAACTGTTGTTCTAGTTACTATGTGCATTTCTAATTCTTATGTATAGGAAGCTTCATAATAGCCTATGTTAGTCTCGGTAAAGAAAGAGTTCTATGCACTTTTATAATAACAAATAATTTTTTTTTAAAATCAAAACCTTAAAAAATATTGCAGATACAATGGCTCAAACCTTACCTTAGTTAATCTACAGTTCAGACGACACCTACACAGAAGTAATGTAACGTCCTATACAAATTACACAATGTACAACTTAGGATTTTAAATAACTCTTAAGCATTGTCTTATTATTGATATATAAACCAATAGTTTTTACTTAAATGAAGGTCAATAATTTATCAAACTTGGGTTTAAGATAAATTCCTTTCATAGTTTCTCAGTACAGTTTATATGATTAAGATAATTTAGGTGTATTTAAAGTTACATGCCTTCACATTTCAAAGTGGCCTAGGCTTATTGTGCTAAATAGAGCACAAAGTTTTCTTTACATAATCTAACTTCAATAAAATTTACCTAAGACCAAGTTTCAACATTTTCTACACTGTTTGTTCAGAATATCTATGGAGTGTGTACTCTTTGAAAGCGTATTTATTTTTTCCTATGAAAATGTATATCGATAGTAAAAGATTTCAAAGTGTATTTGTCACTAAGAAATGCTACTTAATGAATAAAGACCAACTTTGTTGGCTTAATATGGCGATTTTTTTTTTTTTTTATGGATACAACACCGTGTGTGTTTTTTCTTATAGAGTGGAAAAATGCCAAATCAGTGGTTAAGGTTTGTTTTAATTTCATAACCACTAGTGATTTGAAAAATGTGTCACCTGTTATTCTTAAATTTTGAAACTGTTGCTTTTATATATTACAACTAACATTGATGGTTGAAAATAAGTGTTTGTGTGTAACAGGTACCATTTTACATAATATTGTCAAACAAGTTTTGAAGATCTGTTAAGAACGTTACTGTCAACAGTGGCCTCGTGTGTGTATGGTTAAATATGGTAAAAACATAAGTGTTAAAGGCACTCAATTCTTTTTATTAGGAAGTATTACAAGTACTCCAGGAAACTAGAAATACCACTTAGAAAATGTTGTCAAAATCTACCACGAAGATAACCATACATATTTTATTGAAATATTTAGTGTGGCTCCTGATGTTTCAGATGTTTTGTACAAACTTCATGTTTACCTTGTCCATTATTAGTTGTGTTTCATTTAAACATACTTCAGTATTTATCTACATATATTAATCACTTTTCATGAAAAATATACTCATGGTTATGTGGGTTGCAGGAATGGTATACTTAAAAATGCACTGGAATTTTCTGTCTTTAACATACAAGTTATTGGGCTTAACTCAAATGAAATAACTTGTGTTAAGCTAGACTTCTTAAATTATCCTGAAGATTAACTCATCTATCCACCAGGAAGTTGTAAACTAGTTGTTCAGGTGGTTAACTAGAATATATAAAAAGTACAAACTGTGCTTTCAAAATTAATCATCTGAACAACCAGTTTACAACTTATTCATTGAACGAAAGCTTTCACTGGTTTGTACACCTGCTTTGACAGCTTTATAAAATAAAGTTGAATTCTTAATTTCATTTTTATAGATATTTTTGTTTACTCCTCCCTTCAGTATTAAGATAATTCAACCAAACATCAATAGAACTTTACCATCAGATTTTTTTTCATTAAATGTACAAGGCTATAGTGCTAAAATACTTAACATTCCTGCTTATCTTGTATTAAGTAAACAATTTCAAACAAAACGTAGATTATTTAGACTGATATAAATTTTGTAGGATTTATATGAAGCATACTGATATATGGATTGTATCCCTTGTTATTAAATTTTCTCAATTATTAGATACCTAATTATGTGGATTTTTTTTTATAAAAATATTTTTGTGTAAAATGTATCTACGTAGAAAGTTTGTTAAAAATATACTTAATGTAAAAACCCTCACGATGGTTACCTATACACTTTATAGGCACAATTTTTATCCACAAATCATTTGGAAAACAAACTGGGTGATTTTAACAAAACTGTATATTTCAATCGTTTATATTTTTTAGAAACCAACAGCGGTAAATGCCAAAACATTGCAAAGCTGTGGAAACCATTAAGCCTAATTCTTTCAGTAAAAATTATACCCAACTGTATTTTTTTATACTTTAAATTTTGGGTTTCAAATATTTTTCATCTGCTCAGGAGTTTATTATGATAAGCAATTGGTAAATTTAAAATATTTTTAAAAATTGTTCATTTTAGCTCTATACCAGTTTAATAATTAAGAGAATAAATTGACAATTGAAAAAAAAATTATGGTTTTTACCACAACTATTAGGCCTAATATTTAAAATACTCCACCACTTTTGTTTGTGGAAGCTGAGAAACGTAACCAACATAAAACGTTATTGTGCACAAATGAGACTGGAAAGGATGTTAATGCAAGAAAAGTAGATATAGCAGATTGAAGTACATCTTCTAACCAAAAAGATGTTACACATTTGTAAGCCTTGTTAAAGATGAAAAAACTTCACACATAACATACTACAAAAATGAACTTTAATCTGTACACCATGTTTGATTCACATAATTTTAGTATAATACAGTTAAATAGTCCTCATAATGTTGCTATTCTTACAACACCCACCATGCTAAAATAACAAAGTAAAGTTACAGATTGAAATTAACAAATTGGGTTTTAAATCTTCAAGCACTGATGAAAAACATTCATAGGCATACAAATGAATATGACAAAATTAATTGACCAATAACATTTAAGCTCCTCCGAGGAGTAAAATATATTACAAAAATTTCACATTTAAAATTTTAAGAAATGAGAACCCTTTAGACATATCTATGAAACTTGTTCAAGCATTTTGTTTTCGGTGATAACCTAGAAATGTTGCAAATTCGTTTAATTTGTTACCTGCAAAGTGTACGTATTTGAAAAGATAAATACTGAAACACTCCCACTGGAAAGCTAAATTTTCTGAAAAACATTAAAGCAACAAAAATACGAAGCCCTTTGCTTCATAAATATTTCATGCTATCTTTCCAAATGAACTTTAGAACCTCAAGAAGTTGTGAAAATATTGTAGTGTTTTTGTCATTAGTATAATTACAACATTACACTGCAAACTTATTCTTTAACAATAAATGTCTTTTATAAAACCTGGCACTTAATGAAAGTCAGATTACGACTTAACTACCTGGTGGGCTAATAATTTAAGTTGACATATAATAAGGTAAAGTGAGTACAAGACATAACCAAATAACTACAAAATCTTTTGCACACATCTTTCCAAACACAGAACTTTGAAGAGTATTCAGAATTTTACGTGTGGCTGTCATTGTACAAAATTCACGAAGAAAATAAAACACGAATCACTACTTTACATTCCTCATCTTGAAACTTAACTGAATTGGTATAGCTATGTATATTTATATTACAAATAACAATATTTTAAACGTACACTAATTCTGTGTGACAATATGTATCATTTTTCACTACATACTTCGATCACATTTTCAACAGCAATGATTCACCTATAAAGCTTAACAAATTATGTCGTGTCATCAAAAACATACATTTAAGATGTCACGTGTTTATACCTACACAACATTTTGTTTTATGTCACAATATATTCGATTCCACCGTTTTTAATTACCTGTGCTGGTTGCTAACATGTTCTATGGTTGAAATCTTCAATGAATGCTTTCTGTTTACTTAAAGCTTTATTCAGGGCCTGAATAAAAAAAAAACTTTAAATACAAAGAACAAAATACAGCTACCTTCCAGAAATAAAGCAAATGCAGGTCCTCACGTTTTCCAGCCTCATAATACCTACACCGTCTGACATATATTTATTATCTTGTACAAAATAGTACGTGTTGAAAACTCTTCTCCAAACACCAGTTATAACTTCTTTCCAGCTTGTCTTGAAAGTATTTCTTTTATTTAAAATATTTTGTACCAAAAATTAAGAAACCATGCATCAAAATGGGGCAACCCTTAGCCCTGTCACACATCCTCAAAGGGGTTTCTTTCACTGGTTATGAAAACTGTAATCAAGGGTTTTTACGTATTGGTTGTGTGGACCCAGGGGCTAATAATTTTTGTAAGCCTCATATCCCATGTAATTTTAAATAGAATAAAATTATCAACAGGCCCCCTCTAACCCCTACCTAAATATACCACTGCACATTGGTCTTAGTATGGAATACATAATTTTTATCTTGAATATTTTCACCTAACTATTGTTGAAAAACTTAGATGATTATCCCTTAAAGAAATGTGGACACACACCTTTTATTATTAAAACTGGCTTGTTTTCCTTCCTCCTCAAATGGATATCAAAAAAGATAAAATTTCTGAAAAATAACTAAACTCAAAGTTCACATGATTACCACGGCACGAGTACATAATTCAAATCTTAAATACAATTAGTAACACTAAACAAGTGTCTACTTGTGGTATACAAACACCATTCCTACTCTTTTCCAAGTTAATGCACGGGAATTGTCACTTTTGTCTTACTTAAATAGTACTTTACATTAAAAGATAAAAAAACAAAAACTAAATAAATGTGACTATAACTGCATTTTCATTTTACACAAGATTAAAAACAACTGGGTTTCAATTTTTGTTTTTAACAAAAGGCACTACAATAAACAGGAAGATCACAAGAGCTGTTTCATTCAAAAGAAACTTGCATAGCTTAAACTGAAATTTGATGAGAAACTCTTGAAAGATAACTATATACATTTTCTACAATGACAATACTCAAGCAACAAAAACCAAACAGAAAGAAAGATGAATTATTTAACCATGTGACATTTAGTTACTCACACAATATACTTATATTTTACACAAACACCAGCAACTAATGAACTCACAAAAATACAAGTCAACCCGTTTTAACAACAAAATGAAAAATATGAAATTATGTCTCCTACTTTTTTTTAAACTGTGAACTAGAGCAAACAAGACATAAGTGGTCACAACTTGGCACCTATGGACTATTTTGGTACAGTCAGACAACACTTCCATGCATGAATTGAGCAGCAAATACCATTAAAGTTCAGGTTTATTTACATTAGTACACAACCATAATATACAAATTAATGGATCTGTGCCTGAGTCAAATGTTCACTATAGTACGGGACCTCTGGTATAACAGTCTGTGATGGATCCCTGAACACTGAGAATCCACCAGCCCAAGGCCTGTTACTATGCATCCCATAATAGGAAATGGGTGGTGTTACACTGTGGGGGTGAGGATGGGGTAAAGGTGAAGATGCTCGACTACAACTACTTACTGACTGCTGAGATGCAGGGACATTGTACCAGTCCTTTCCTATCAGTAAGGGTTCAAAGTAAGGTGGCATATGTTCAGAGTCCTCGTGAGGAGTCATTGTACTGTAACCATGGTCACTCTCGCCACCTGTTGGCCTTCGGTATGCACTGTTTGCTCGATATGGAGAAACAGGAACAGCATTGTCAAAACTATGTAGGACCACATTAGAATGAGCTACTGGAAACAGAAACAAGCTATATGTATAAAGTAGCCAAATAATTACAACTGAAAAACAATGTATCACTACAGTAGAGCTTTTGTTTATTAATGTATCACTACAGTAGAGCTTTTGTTTATTAATGTATCACTACAGCAGAGCTTTTGTTTATTAATGTATCACTACAGTAGAGCTTTTGTTTATTAATGTATCACTACAGTAGAGCTTTTGTTTATTAATGTATCACTACAGTAGAGCTTTTGTTTATTAATGGATCACTACTGTAGAGCTTTTGTTTATTAATGTATCACTACAGTAGAGCTTTTGTTTATTAATGTATCACTACAGTAGAGCTTTTGTTTATTAATGTATCACTACAGTAGAGCTTTTGTTTATTAATGGATCACTACAGTAGAGCTTTTGTTTATTAATGTATCACTACAGTAGAGCTTTTGTTTATTAATGTATCACTATAGTAGAGCTTTTGTTTATTGATGTATCACTAGAGTAGGGCTTTTGTTTATTAATGGATCATTATAGTAGAGTTTTTGTTTATTAATGGATCATTATAGTAGAGTTTTTGTTTATTAATGGATCATTATAGTAGAGCTTTTGTTTATTAATGGATCATTATAGTAGAGCTTTTGTTTATTAATGGATCATTATAGTAGAGCTTTTGTTTATTAATGGATCATTATAGTAGGCTTTGTTTATTAATGGATCATTTAGTAGAGCTTTTGTTTATTATGGATCATTATAGTAGAGCTTTTGTTTATTAATGGATCATTATAGTAGAGCTTTTGGTTTATTAGCTTTTGTTTTTATGGATTATAGTAGAGTTTTTTTCATAATATTAGTAGAGCTTTTGTTTATTAATGGAAAATATTTAATGGATTTTGTTTAAATGGATCATATAGTAGAGCTTTTGTTTATTAATGGATCATTATAGTGAGGTTTTTGTTTTATAATGGATCATTATAGTAGAGCTTTGTTTATTAATGGATCATTATAGTAGAGGCTTTTGGTTAGTAATGGATCATTGTATAGTAGAGCTTTTGTTATATTATAAATGTGATCAATCTTATAGTAGAGCTTTCGTTTATTAATGGATCATTATAGTAGGGCTTTCGTTTATTAATGGATCATTATAGTAGAGCTTTTGTTTATTAATGGATCATTATAGTAGAGCTTTTGTTTATTAATGGATCATTATAGTAGAGCTTTTGTTTATTAATGGATCATTATAGTAGAGCTTTTGTTTTATTAATGGATCATTATAGTAGAGCTTTTGTTTATTAATGGATCATTATAGTAGAGCTTTTGTTTATTAATGGATCATTATAGTAGGGCTTTTGTTTATTAATGGATCATTATAGTAGGGCTTTCGTTTATTAAATGATCATTATAGTAGAGCTTTTGTTTATTAATGGATCATTATAGTAGAGCTTTGGTTATTAATGGATCAGTTATAGTAGAGCTTTGTTTATTAATGGATCAATTATAGTAGAGCTTTTGTTTATTAATGGATCATTATAGTAGAGCTTTCGTTTATTAATGGATCATTATAGTAGAGCTTTTGTTTATTAATGGATCATTATAGTAGAGCTTTTGTTTATTAATGGATCATTATAGTAGAGCTTTCGTTTATTAATGGATCATTATAGTAGAGCTTTCGTTTATTAATGGATCATTATAGTAGAGCTTTTGTTTATTAATGGATCATTATAGTAGAGCTTTTGTTTATTAATGGATCATTATAGTAGAGCTTTGTTATTAATGGATCATTATAGTAGAGCTTTTGTTTATTAATGGATCATTATAGTAGAGCTTTCGTTTATTAATGGATCATTATAGTAGAGCTTTCGTTTATTAATGGATCATTATAGTAGAGCTTTCGTTTATTAATGGATCATTATAGTAGAGCTTTCGTTTATTAATGGATCATTATAGTAGAGCTTTCGTTTATTAATGGATCATTATAGTAGAGCTTTCGTTTATTAATGGATCATTATAGTAGAGCTTTCGTTTATTAATGGATCATTATAGTAGAGCTTTCGTTTATTAATGGATCATTATAGTAGAGCTTTCGTTTATTAATGGATCATTATAGTAGAGCTTTCGTTTATTAATGGAGAGCTTTCGTTTATTAATGGATCATTATAGTAGAGCTTTTGTTTATTAATGGATCATTATAGTAGAGCTTTTGTTTATTAATGGATCATTATAGTAGAGCTTTTGTTTATTAATGGATCATTATAGTAGAGCTTTCGTTTATTAATGGATCATTATAGTAGAGCTTTCGTTTATTAATGGATCCTTATAGTAGAGCTTTTCGTTTATTAATGGATCATTATAGTAGAGCTTTCGTTTATTAATGGATCATTATAGTAGAGCTTTCGTTTATTAATGGATCATTATAGTAGAGCTTTCGTTTATTAATGGATCATTATAGTAGAGCTTTCGTTTATTAATGGATCATTATAGTAGAGCTTTTGTTTATTAATGGATCATTATAGTAGAGCTTTTGTTTATTAATGGATCATTATAGTAGAGCTTTTGTTTATTAATGGATCATTATAGTAGAGCTTTCGTTTATTAATGGATCATTATAGTAGAGCTTTCGTTTATTAATGGATCATTATAGTAGAGCTTTCGTTTATTAATGGATCATTATAGTAGAGCTTTCGTTATTAATGATCATATAGTAGAGCTTCGTTTATTAATGGATCATTATAGTAGAGCTTTCGTTTATTAATGGATCATTATAGTAGAGCTTTTGTTTATTAATGGATCATTATAGTAGAGCTTTTGTTTATTAATGGATCATTATAGTAGAGCTTTTGTTTATTAATAATAAAATCTTGAAAAAAATTCTTCTTCTACTGGAATACATTATCATAGCTAATTTTAAATGGTTTTACGTACCAGGATGAAGATCCTCGTTAAATTCGTTTTCATCTGGTTCATTGTCCAGTTGAGACATTGGGAATGTCGTGTTTGGAACTGATGGCACGTAGGGAGATGGCCCACGCTGAACGTGGTGTCGATAGCAATAGAAAGCCAAAGCCAGAACCAGAAAACAGCCCATGATCCCACCAGCTACTGGACCAACTGGAGTACTCTTGATACCCAATAATTCTTCAAGTGGAAGACCTTCTGATCAAAAACAAACACACATTACTATAAGCTACATAGAGCTTAAGTGCTCTGAAGAAGACTTAAAGTTACTGTAATCTCACTCCAGTTACTCATATCATCTTTTGTCATAAATATGTGCTTTCATATTATATGCTGACATACCAGAAAAAAACTACAAAAACAAAGACCATTTAGCTCACAACTTTCTGACCAATAATATAATAAGTTTAAGAAATTATTGCTACAATACTACAAACCTTTCTTAATTTTTGTGATGAACTTAACCTTGTGGCCAATAATATTTTATTCTCCACTGAAGTAAACAATTTGACTGAGTTAGCTTAAGAAATTGCGACTGAAATACTATGAATCTTTCATAATTTTAGTGTTTAACTTTATCAAATGATCTATAAGTAATGTGTAAAAATGTACCAATAATCTCATCTGCATAGGGTGTTCTAGCACCTAAAACTCCCCCAAAACATTTTCTTTGTTCCACACAGTAGCTTTTCTTAAGCTGAGTTACACCATCAGTCTCCATCTGGCACCATTCACATCCAAGAACGCCAAAACACTCGCTAGAAAAATAAATAACAAAATTATAAAAACGTTTATGGGGCAGACAACTTACAAGTTAAAGTATTAGATTAGTTAAAGTAAAATTCTTTTAAATTTAAAGTTCGCAACTTCAGAAATATTTGGATTTATTTCTGATATTTACACACAAACCTCGACTCCTCGTAATGATGATAAATCCATTTGAAGAGTCAAGGTTTGTAACTTTGTATAAACTTGCTCCTAATAAAGCAGAGAACGTTTCGACCTTCTCAGGTGATCTTCAGGTTGAATCATTATTGTCTGCTTTATTAAGTGTTAATACTCATACCAGCCATTCTGAGATACAAACCTTCACTCTTAAGCATACTCCAGTATGCTTTAAAACGTAACTAAGCTCATTTAAATTATAAATTACTACAATCTACTATCATGTACACAGACATCAAGGAAATACATTTCCATGGATCAGTAATATATAACAAATAACTGAGTTATCTAAAAGAAAGGAAATAAATCAACTAAAAACCTATGAATTAACCAGTATATGATTCTACTATAGTTAAGTTATTGGGTATATTTCATCAGACTATATTTTAATAGTAAGCAAAATAAATTATACATACACACACACACCACATGGTCAAAAGTATGTGACACCTAACTATCACACCTTCATACGCTTTTTGAACATCTCATTTCAAATCCATGAGCATTAATATGGAGTTGGTTCCCCCCTTTGCTGCTTCTGGGAAGGCTTTTCACTAGATTTTAAAACATTGTTGTGGGGATTTACTCCTATTCAGCCACAAGAGAATTTGAGAGGTCAGGCACTGATGTCGAGCAAGAAGGCCTGGCTCAGTCGGGGTTCTAATACATCCCAAAGTTGTTTGATGGGGTTGAGGTCAGGGCTCTGTTCAGGCCAGTCAAGTTCTTCCACACCAAACCATATCTTTATGGACCTCACTTTATGCACAGGGACATTGTCATGCTGAAACAAAAAATGGTCTTCCCCAAACTGTTGCCACAAAGTTGGAAGCACACAATTCTCTGGAATGTCCTTGTATGCTGAGGCATTACGATTTCTTTTCACTGGAACTATGGAGCCTAGCCTAAACCGTGAAAAACAATTCCAGACCATCATTCTTCCTCCACAAAATTATGCATTCAGGCAGGTAGCATTCTCCTGGCATCTGCCAAACCCAAATTCGTCCATCTGACTTCCAGATAGTGAAGCAAGATTCATCACTCCAGACACTGCATCCAGATTTGTCCATCTGACTTCCAGATGGTGAAGCAAGATTCATCACTCAAGACAATGCATCCATATTCGTCCATCTGACTTCCAGATGGTGAAGCAAGATTCATCACTCAAGACAATGCATCCATATTCGTCCATCTGACTTCTAGATGGTGAAGCAAGATTCATCACTCAAGACAATGCATCCATAATCGTCCATCTGACTTCCAGATGGTGAAGCAAGATTCATCACTCCAGACACTGCATCCAGATTTGTCCATCTGACTTCCAGATGGTGAAGCAAGATTCATCACTCCAGACACTGCATCCAGATTTGTCCATCTGACTTCCAGATGGTGAAGCAAGATTCATCACTCAAGACAATGCCATATTCGTCCATCTGACTTCCAGATAGTAAAGCAAGATTCATCACTCCAGACAATGCATCCAGATTCGTCCATCTGACTTCCAGATGGTGAAGCAAGATTCATCACTCCAGACAATGCATCCAGATTTGTCCATCTGACTTCCAGATGGTGAAGCAAGATTCATCACTCCAGACAATGCATCTCCATTGCTTCAGAGTTCAATGGCAGTGTGATTTACACCACTCCAGCTGGCACTTGGCATTGCACATGGTAATCTTAGGCTTGTATGCAGCTGCTCACTCATGGAAACCCATTTTACAAAACTCCCAATGAAGAGTTTTTGTGCTGACATTGCTTCCATAGGTAGTTTGGAACTCAGAAGTGAGTGTAACAAGTGTTAACAGACGATTTTCATGAGCTTCAGCACTTTGCAGTCCCGTTTGGTCAGCTTGTGTGACCTGTGGCTGAGCTGTTGTAGCTCCCAGACATTTCCACTTCACAATAACAGCACTTGCACAGTTGGCTGTGGCAGCTCAAGAAGAGCAGAAATTTGATAAACTCACTTGTTGGAAAGGTGGCATCCGATGACAGTGCCACGAAAGTCGCCGAGCTCTTCAGTACAACCCATTCTACTGCCAGTGTTTGTCTACGGAGATTGCATGGCTGTATGCTTGATTTTATGCACCTGTTAGCAATGGGTGTGGCTTAAATAGCCAAATTGACCAGTTAGAAGAGGTGTCCACATACTTTTGGCCATGTAGTGTATACACACAGGTGGACAGACTCCCACAAATCTGTAATTTTCTAGATTATTTCAATTACTGAAAGCAATGTTTCAAAAAGTTACAAAAATAAAATTAAAAAGGTTTCTCTTTAACAGTAAAACTTTTGAAACATTGTAAGTAATAAAGTATCGGTACATATTACTTACACCTTCACTGATAACACTTCAGTAATTTTTACAACAAAAAATAAACTAATTCAGCATCCTACCTCTCGGTGGTTCGAGCAAAACAATTGTTTTCAAAGCATGGCTCTAGGAACTCCAACAGTTCAGGATCTACAACTGGTAACTCAAGTTCTTCTAGCTTCCACGGACAACTCGGATTTCTATCATAAATACTTATAGTTTAGTTTGGTATTAACGTCAGAATTATATGCAATATTAAATCAAACCTCAAAACAATTACTAACCCTGTAAGAGAAAGAAAAGCAACCATACCTACCTGGGATACACACAAATATACACAATGTAATCTACGGAAAACAGCAGTTCAAACAACTTTAGCCTTTCTTGGTCATTTAATAAATAGAAATATGCATTTATGTGTACAAAAAGTTTTATCTGTTGCAAAGAAAATTAAGAGATAATATTCTTCTTTTACACTCTACTAACACATGAAAACAAAAGTTTATATTAACAAAAATCTATCAAATAATAGAACATTTTTCACTTGGTTTTTATAGGTATTATTTAAGAAGGTTTTTTTGTTTTGAACTCCTAATCACATCAATAAAAACACACATTAACAGATAATCTACGTTACCTATCTTCTTCATCCACAAGTTGACCAGTACAAAGGTTCATCTCAAGTGGACATTCACAAGGGCATTCACATTCTTTCTGTTCCATTCGATGACAATTTAAACACAATCTATCAGTCTGCAACAGTTGTAAGTATTTATTAAAACAACAATTTTATTGACTTTTGTAAACCAAGAATTAAATTAAAAATACTGTCAACACTTAAGTACAGTGATGCATTCACTTACAGTCAACATCGTTTCTTATATTTTTGGATATTTAAGAACGGGAAAGCCCCAGTTCTACATCTATTGTCATTTCTACCTGCATTGAAACAATAACCTTTTTTCTCAGTTAATGTGTAATTCAATTTAAAGTTTTTAAATGGCAGCCTGTAGTGTATTTGACTAATCACATAAAAAAAAAAGTGTACAAACATTTTTCAAAAGATAAAAGACAAGATCATCGATTGATTGCCTGTCTGTCAAAATAAAAGGCAAGTAATTTCTGAACATATTTTAAACACAGACTTAATAATGTTACAATTCACTCTAAATATAACGTTTAATACGTAATCATTTTACATATCTTAAACATACTAGGGCAACACTTGTAAAGTATCTTCAACTGAATTAAACCAGTACATGATCCAAGAACCAAAACCTCAGTATTTTACTTCAAACTCTGAAGCTTATTTTAAATACATCTTAACACTTCACTAGTTCAAAGTTCACCATACGACTTAGAATTTTCTCAAGTTCAAGGTTAAGCTTGTTATTGCATCATGTTAGGTTTAAGTTCAGCCTAGGCTTACAAATTTTCAAATATCTCATTACAAGAAATAAAAAGTTTAACTTTAAAATAAATTTGTGCCATAATTTCCACACTTTTCTGATTCAGTTTCTTTTCCTTTTGCATGTGAAATTAAAAGTACAAACGTGGTCTGAAATTTAAGGGATCTGGGTTCTCAAACTTGAGTTTTGGTTTTGGTTTCACAGATTCCACCACCAAACATTCCAACTGTAATTTGCCTTCAAGATTAAAATCTTTCAACAAGGTTTAGCAGTGAACTGATCACAGACTGTATGAAAATTGTTGGTGCCAAAATGGTTTTCATTGTCTTATGTACACTAAACTGGGTTTTAGAATTTAATATTACTATAGGTAGATAAACACAATAAAAAGGTGATACAAAAATCAAAATATTATTAATAACAATACAATTATATATAACTTGGGAAACCTTCATGAATAAGTGCTTGTATATTTCTTTTATGAATGTGTAAAAATGTAACAAAAAGAAAGTCCACATATAACCTTATATGTGAGATATTTACTTCTGACTAATTACATAGTCCTAACTCATCTGAAAAAATATTAAATTAGCCAAAGCAATCAGAATTTATTTCAATAAACCACTTAGAGCACCATATAACTTTAATACAAAATGATATAAGGCAATAACTAATATTTTTGTGAAATAAAAATAAAAATAGATACTAAGACTGAGTAATTGCTAATAATACCAAATGAAACTCTTTACGAAATACTATTAAATCCCGATATTACTTCAAAGTGTTTACCAGCTTACCATACTACACGGACAAAAAGCCGTAACTGCTTCACAAGTCTGGTTCACAATTCCAAGATATAGGTTAGTCCCTGGCACTAGTGTCATCTGAATGATTCATAATCAAATGCAAACAAAAGAAAAAACTACATAAATAATTTTTTTTTTTTCAAAACCATAATATAAACAGTAAGATAAAATAAAAGCAGCTAATTTACCAATGGAACTAACTTTTAAAATTATGAAATTAAGAAATTTTTTGAACTGAAAATTGAAAGTGAGGCAAATTCAAACCTATGATTCTTAACATGTGACTAGAGATCAAAAGGTTTTCATTCCTTTTTTTCTGCACGCTAACCTCTTGGGCAACAAAAAACGACCGTACATTTTAGTGTCACATACCACAATTATAGCTTCTGATAAATTAGAGATGAGATATCATACATAAAATGCTACAAGTAAAGATGATAAAAGCATAGTTTCTTCGGGAGATTTTGTGACCTTAATATTTCAATACACAATAATCAGATGTGTTTAACACATCATTTTAACTGCATCATGTATTATCAGATGTACAGTTGAAAGGTTTATTGAAAGTGCATCTCCTAAGCTTATTAATTTGCAATTCTAAAATATTTAGGAAGTAATTCTCCCAACACAATGGTTGATAACACTATTACTTGCCTGATATTTAGCACAATGTTCTCCTCGAACTAAATTGGTCAACACTCTATCAAGAGTTAGGTCAAACTGAAAGATAAGGTTCATAATTAAATGGACAATTTAAGACAGATTACCAGTGACAAAAAGAAAAAACAAACTAATACACTTCTCAATAATTTTTTTACTAACGAACTAATCTACAAGACTTTATAATTAACAGGAAACCTAATTCAATTCATATACATTTTAACAGCATACAACTTTCAAAACTGTTTTAATAGATTAGTTTAAGAGATACGTATTTTTTCTCATGTATAAAATTGGGGCCACTGTTTGTGTTTCAGGTTTGGAGAGCTACATCATTCACAGTTATGAACTTCACACACAATGCAAACAGTCAGGTCATTATTGTCTCACCTGATAGAATCTCTGTACGGTACGGTCACTAAAACTGTTGCACAACTTCTTCTTCACAAACCCTTCATGGTTCACAATGTCATTGGCTACCAGAGGTTCCTAAAAATATATATAAAAACAGTTTTACAAAATGAAATAGTTTGATAAATGTTGTAGTAAATCATCAGTTTATTGTGCACTTCCTGTTAAGTCATTGTTGTTTTGCAAAACAAATAAGTAAAACAGGAAAAAGAACAACACATCCTTATAATCTCTTAGTCATAATTCCAAAATTTGTTAGTGTTATTATTCAAAAGAGATGGTTCGTAAACAAACAGATTTAAAACACATCGAGAAACAAATCTGCTCAGTTTTTTTTAAAAAATGGAAGTTGCATAAATACATTTATTTTTTATCTTTTGTACAGGTGAAAGGGGTTGAAAATTTATTGTTCATACATTTTCCATTTTTTGACATAGAATAATGAAAAGTCTTAAAAGTGTACTTGTACTATTTTTTTGTTCACAATAACATTTCACTTTTCCACATAGTTTTTAGTAACTTTATATAATTTTCTTTGTTAATCATACAACAAAGGCTTTCTATCATTTTTCACAGGCTTTTCAACTGGTAATCAGAACATTTCTCATGGAATTTACATTATTCTGAGACAGAGAAAAAAATTAATTAATAAACAGCTATAATGTTAATGAAGAATAATCTAATTGTTCAAGAAATGGTTCTTAAAGAGAAACATTCATAACTAGATGTTTGAAAGACTTTAAGGAACATCTTAAAGTCTTTGCTAAGCTGGAGCCAAGTTAAAAATGGTCAATTCCGAGTAACTAAAAATGGCGTACAAGCCTTAATTTTAGTGGCACTTACAAGGCACTGAAACTAACAGTAAATAATTGGTTTAGTTAAAGAAATGTGTTCACGAGCAACAAAGACTGACTACTCACTTAAAATCAGGGATTCAGAGAATAGTACAGGTTATATAATAGGCACTGCTTACAAAGTTGACTTCTGATGAAGGTGAGAGCATTGAGAACAATAAGGGTTAGGGTTTGAGACTCATATGGCATAATTATCCTAAAACATTTCACATTTCTGTATTTACTTCCACTGATCTCATAAATTGCACAAAGTTGGTAGGTAATTTTCAACCTTTTTATCTCAATAAAAATTGAATTCCAAAGTTGCCAGTTTCAATAGTTTTCCACTCTTTATACTGCTATTGCTTCCAGACTTTTCAATTCAGTTCATCACCTCTTCTCGATGTCATGAAAAATTGAATTTTCTTTTCTTTTAGTCAAAACCTTCAACTTGTTATTAAATTTTCATTCCAGCAATAAACATAGCTAGCTCGGTCTTGAGACATTTTGTGTTGGAAAACAAGGCAGATCATTTTCCAAAGTGTACCCTTTGCTTTACCTTGGTATCCAGGGATGATAGATCACCCAAGACATTCAGAAACAAATAGTTGAGAAATCATCTCATTTCATTTCATAAAGTAGAACTAACAGCAAAGCAGATGGCAAATGTCTAAACTGACAAACTACAGGCCATGCACAACTAAGTGAATCTTTAACAAGCTTATTCTCTATTCCATTACGTACCACAAGCTACATGGCATGAGGCATGCATTGGATATTGGATAGGTTTCATATGTTTAAGGTATTTGTGATGTTGTAGTCCTTGCCTCAGAGCATGACATGAAACACTAGGGTTGCAAGGTACCACTTTCCAAGCACATTGAAAAAGTCCTTCAACAAGTTCGGTCCTGCGTGCGTGTGTGTGTGTGTGCGCTCGCGACTCTTGGAGGTGATTAAGAGATAGAAGTGTGAGCTGTTGATACTAGCTTCTGTCAATCCAACATGCTGTTACAGCGAGACAGGACACAAGATTACCATCAGAAGTCCATGCATCTGTGGTGAAGCTCAAAATATTCTTCAAAAGCAGTTCTTAATCTTCCTTCAACCTTATCACAAAGTTTTGGGATTGCAAAGTCCAAAAGTGATATTGGGACAATAGATTATAACAATGCTCCAGAGTGCTAATCAGATATTGGAATCCTTTATCTTCAACCACTGAATATGGTTGAAGATCAAGCACAACCATCTTGTTAATGGCACAAATAAATAAACATGCATTCGAGTCGCTGCTGGAGAAGGGTTTAATCTTTTGTAGATAGAGTACAATAAGTTATCATTTAAAAGATTCATCTGATGAGATCAGTTAAAAGTGAGAAATAACAGTTATGTAACACTAACTCAGAAAGCGATTTGGATATTAAGACAGAATCTTTTAATGGTGGATGAACTTTAAATCAGTGGCAAGAAAACTGCATCTGCATCTTGTGGCAAAATGGAATGCCAGTTTATGTTTTGGATAAAGAATGCTTTCTTCAGTACTTAGAGTTCTCCTTCTTAAACAATTTGTTTAAGCTGACTGACCAGTACCCTGCCTTAGTTTTTCATTGTATGGTCTGCCCTATTACATAAGTTATGTTAGGAAGTTACATTTCACCATCAATTCAAACAGTTAATATCTACACAGAGACAACCATTATAACTAAGAACAAAAAAGTACCCACTACAAGATGCATTTTGTGTCCCCAAAACTACATACTTAAGAAGTTAATAAAACATTAAGTAAATTAAGTACAGTGCATCAGTATATTTGAGGTAATTAACTATAAGATTCGAAACCTAAGTCACAAATTTCAGGAGTGTTAAAACAATTTTTCATTATTTCACAAGTTTTCACAAAAAGAAATACGTTTCTAAAAAACTGATATTGTGGAATTTTTCAATATAAAGATTTTTTTTTGGGATTTCAGTTCTTTCTAGAAGATATGAAAAATACCTTGTGGGTTATGTGCTGTTGTTCAATTGGTCCACGTCCGTTTGGTTCAACAAGTCCGGGATGAGCTATTAAGTAGCCTTTATCATCCATTATGAAACACCTGAAAAGTAAAACGTCAATATAATATTTGTGTTTGCAACAACTGTTCGACATTCAAGATAAATAAAAAAAACGTGCAGTATGTAGAGAAAGTTAAGTGTGTTTTATTACGCACACTACAGTTTAGGTAGAGGTAAGTAAAAGTGACCACAGCCAGTCAAATGGTACTTGTACCACTCTTTGAAGTGTTTCACTTACACCACTCTGTCCTTCTCACATAATGGGATGGCATCTACCAGCAGTTTGTAGTAATACCCCAGTGTGAAATCCATCCCCATAACAGCTTTGATGGTGTCAGTTGAGCTATGCATAGACGCATGTCTGTTTCAGATGAAAAAAAACAAAAACTACCTTACTAAAACTTCAAACATACTAGAGTCCATTATATAATATTACCAAAAACTGTGATACTTATGATAGTAAAATAAAATTATTTATTTCTTCGTCCTGGAATCTACAACAACGGTCTGACAAGTGCAGTTTAAAATTTGAAGTCCATTCTGATATGAAAACAATTTATTTTATGAGCCAAAAATTTAAAATTACAATGTTAAGAGTTTTCCTTGTAGATAATATGTGAAAACAATTTATTTTAAGCAAACATTTATAATGAAAAAATCAAACACTTCCTTTCACTTACAATTGAACCTTATATGGCTTTTGATAGAATTAATTTAACAGAGTAATTTAGAAATGAGTAAAATTGATTCCAAAATAAATAGCACTACAATCAAAACTGGTAAGAGTATCAAAAGACACACACTAATTGAACAATATTTAAAAACAATATCAGCTTAATATATAAATTGATGACAGAATGTTAGGACAGAATAAACTAATACATATTCTTCAAATTACACGATATTAATAATAATAATAAAAAGAAATATGCTAGGTGTGTTTATGATGAAAGTTGAATAAGTAAGACAAAATACAGAAATTGTAACTTCACCAACAAGTTATATGTATATTAAAATTGTCAGTATTACTGGTATAAACTAAAATATATCAATATTACAGTAAATATATTAAAATATTTCATTATTACTACACACAGGTAAAATGTACCAGTAGAGACTCAAATATATTAAACGTTCACTATAGCAACAGTTTGATTCTTATTGTTAAAAAAATCACATTTATTCTGACAGTTCCTTTTTCATATCACAGTTACTGGTGTGTAATTTTAAAGTAATTAAATGTCACTATAGCAACAGTTTGATTCTTATTGTTAAAAAAATCACATTTATTCTGACAGTTCCTTTTTCATATCACAGTTACTGGTGTGTAATTTTAAAGTAATTAAAACAGGTTGTTGTGTTTTTTTATGATTTCATTTTTTTGTTCCTGGTATCATACCCAGCTTTGTTCTAGCATTCAAAAATTGATTGTGCAACATTTTTAGGCCTACTGCTCCTAGTTACTTATCTTGACACACACATAAATAGTACACACCTACAACATATCCGGTATTAAACTTGTTTGGTTTATATCTTGGGTCTTCTCCAGTATTAACTACTTTAATTTTTTCTGGGATAATAAGTAGGAAAGCCTCTTGTAGACGGAACATCTTAGTTTATGTTTGTTTTTTTAAGTTTATCATGACTAAACAGCAACATAATACCTCAGAATTGTATATGGTATATGGTTTACGCCAAATATGTCCTCTGTTCTGGTGTCCACATAATTCAATTTTGGACTCATCTGTCCAAAGAACATTATTCTAGAAGTCCTGGTGTTTGTCTACTTTCTCTCTGGCCTTGATGTTTCTCTTAGAGAGCAAAGGTTTCCTCCTTGCACACCTCCCATGCAAGTTAAACTTGTGCAGTCTCTTTCTGATTGTAGAGGCATGCACTTTCACATCAACAGTAGTCAGAGCCTGCTGTAGGTCCTGTGATGACATGTTAGGGTGTTTGGAGACCTCTTTCAGCATCTTGTGGTCTTGCTCTCGGGGTGAACTTGTTTGGATAACCAGACCTGGGCATGTTGGCAGTTGTTTTGAAAGCCCTCCACACTTGTTGACTATTTTTCAGACAGTGGAATGGCTGATTTCAAAATCTTTTGGGATGTTTTTAAATCCCTTACCAGACTCATAAGCTGCTACAATTTTTTTTCTGAAGGCCCCAGACAGCTCTTCACTCTCACCATGGTGCTCACTCTCACTTCAATAGTTAAGAGCACACCAACTTAAATGTCTGAGGTTTAAATAAGGCAAGCCTCATTCAAAATGCTGAGTAACAATCTTCTAATAATATGCACCTGGTGTGATACACCTGTGTGCGAGTTAAGCCATTTTAAGTGGGAATAAAATTTTCCTAACTTTTTCCTTGGGTAGAATATACATTTTTGTAGAATTACATTTACAGAAGATCTTGAAAAGTCTTTTCTTCAGTTTTAATTGTTTAGTTATATTCTTATAATCTTTCAGTGTTGTTGAAATTGAGATTAAATATCAAAATATCCAAACATGTTACAAAAATGCACAGGCTTTAATAGGGTGTCCTAACTTTTTCACATGACTGTATATACCTTTCTGTTTTTACAGCATATATTAATAATTCAAGGGTAATCACAACAACGTAAAAAAGAATTAAATACATTTGTCAACACTATATTTTCTACATTACAAACTACGTTCTATAAGCAACAACACCATTATCAGAATTTATGGAAATGTCTAAATAACAGCTTACTTTCCTTCATACACAGTATGGCTAAGCGTTACAATGTAACCAGCTCCACCAACGTCTAGGTAAGGCGCTGTGAGAACTACCCTGCCAGGATGTTCTATGGCCCGTCGAAACCATTCTCGCTTGGTTGGATCAAATCTTTTGTCAATTACGGTACCTGGGTAGATCTGAAACACCCCATTACGAGAGGCAACAAACCTAGAAATATGTGGATCAGAGTATAGATAAATATTAAAGCTAAAAACAACTTGAAAAACACAGTTTGACACCTTTACTTTCACCAGCCAATCATGAAAAGCAGTCTAACTGCTATTAGATCTACCATAGACAGAGCTGAATTTTAGTCTAGAAATAAACAGAAATCTCAGTTATCAAATTACCTAATACAGGTTTTTTTGTATATACATACCTCCTAACAATGTACTTGGAAAAGTCACTGTTTGAAACCATCTTCTTCCATTCTGGAGTGATTTGCATTGTAGACAGTACATCATTTTGTACTTCATTCTGTAGAAGAGAATTTTAAAGAGACAAGTTACTAAAAGTTGTTTTGACTATGTTATGATAAAATAAACTGAAATTCAACAGACCACCTCAGTTAGACCAAGAGTGCATACAGTGTTTGTTCATGCATCACACGAGTAGAATCATCCTTGACAGTGGAATACAAGTTATTGTTATTTCTTTCAGTACAACAAGGAATAAAAAAATAAGATCTCAACAGCTAATTATGTATGTTTAAGTAAAAACTATCTTGTTTGATATCTTGTTACTCTTACTTATCCACTCAGACATCTTAGTTATTTGTAAATATTTATGAGCAAGATTCTACTTCTGAATAACCAAGTAATTTAAAGAAATAAATAAACAAAGTTTCCTTTGAAGTGAAATACATTTAAACACCATACTTGTTAATAAAATGTTTTCATTGAAATTCAAAAAGAAACTGAGAAGGAAACTACAGAAATGACAAAAACATCAGAACACATTAGCAACAGGACCGTTTCACACTTCAAAGTCACATCCAAACCGTAATGAAGAAACAAGTAATGACAGGCAAGACTACACCGATCTTGTCAACACCACATCAAAGCAACAATAACCATCAACGTATCAATTACCTACAAGATTTCAAAGAATGCTTATAATTTTAAGCGTATTGTAAAAGACAAAAGAATATCGCTTAGATGTCCTTTCAAGTATCTAATTAATAAAGTCACATTTATTTGCAATGTTCTCTCATTCAGAGCAAAGAATGCTAAAACATTTGCTGCAAGGCATTCCATTACATGTGCTGTTGAAGCGTAAGTAAGTATTAGAATGATTTCCCTTGTTCATTTTAAGGAGCTCTTTTCAGATAAAGGAGGCTTTATTAATTAGTTATTTGGAAGGATGTCCAAATGATACCTCTTTGGCCTTCCCAATATGCTCCAAGCAAGATTTTACCTGACAGAAAAAGAAACCAGAGCCCGAACAATACTTTTGTATGAAAAAAAAACCCAACAACTAACCACTCTTTTAACCGCAACATAAACTGACCACTGAAAAGTTATCTTTGTGTTACACATATAAACAGTCACATTCATTGGTTGTCCTTTTTTATATATATTAAACTGTAAACAATTCATACTCATGATAACTGTCAGCATTGTTTGTTTGATTGTTTGTGCAGGGTCAAATTCTATCTCAAGTCTTAAAATAAGAAAACATGGTAATTCAAAGCAATGTTTTAAAGTAGATTTTACAGTTGACATGTAAGATATACAAAATAATTTACACTACACAAGGTAAAATATTTAATATCCTACTTAAACAAATGTGAAGATACAGTATCATTTGTTCTATTTAACTTGCACTTTTACATCATTTGTATTTGTTATTGCACAAATTTACACGATAGGTTACCTGCACATTGTCCACCGTGAGGATCCCATATCTAGAGTTCAGAATCTTAAATCTCTAAACTTACTGATGATCTATTGAATAACTTAAGTACACCAAGAAAACTGAATACTTGACTAACCCAAAAGCAAATTTAAAAAAAAATTCAAACATTTTTGTTATTTGGCACCTTATACAATTACACTTGCACAATATCAGCCTATACAACCACTGTGTATATAACTACGTGAAAGCCTACACATTAATCAGACACATTATGGATATTTAGATATACTATGGTCTACATTTTTTAATTTCTGCTACGACATTAACATCTCATTTGCTGCTGATCTCAATTCAATAATTTATTCAGGATATTCACCACCTGTCAAAATATAACAGTTACAGCTTCAAGATTTTCCTTACTTTGTTCATAAGTTACCACAAGCAAACAGTTGCATCAACACCACAGCTGTCATTAGAAACTGTGTTCTATTTCTGGTGTGTATTTTTTATATCAATTGGTAATATATATATTCAACATGTTGGCTCCCAATACTTTCCAGGGTCCCACTGGTCATTTTATAATTTTTTTTTTTTTTTTCGGAAGAGCATATATGTATACATCACGTCCCAGCCAATAAGAGATCTTTCAAGAGTAAACAGAGCGTAACTCACAGGTGGGTCATATGGGTCTTACCTAAAGACAATCACATGTCACCTGTTGGTCATGTGGGAGCCAATGTGTTAAAAAATTATTCATCCAATAATAACACCACATTTAAAATAATTACTCACCTTCAGACCAGGATTGGCAATAAGTTTAGTTTTGTCATTCAGGTATGCCATGTAACCTTGAACCTTGTTCTTTGTTTCATTACTCATCAGGTACTCAAAGGGTGAGAGAAAACAAGATGCAGACAGGAAAAGTGTACTGGATTCTTGATACAGAAAACAATTTGAAAAACTTATTTTCACGTTCAACCTTATCAATGAAAGGTTCAGTTTAGAAACTTCTATTTGTTGTTTTTATATCACATGTAAAAGTTGACTTGCAAAGTAAAACATGGTGTTTACTTAAAAATTAAATGTTATTCCTGACCACTAGGGGTAATTCTATTTGTTTTGAATGTTTTCACCAAACTGAGCAAGGACTATTTTCACTAGCCATCTTTGGGTTTGAGTTGATAGTCTAGAGAAAAGACAACTAGTAAATAGCACCCAATGCCAACCTTTCTTTGACCAAATAGTGGGATTACACTGTCACTATTATAGTGCATGCATGGCCCCAAAGAGCAAAGAAAGATTCTACAGTAAACGGACAAGAACCCACAAACCCTCAAATTGACAGTTTAGCATACCACCACAGAACAAACCCATCTTAGATCCCAAAAGATTTTGAAAAGCTGAAAAAGTTAAAACAAACACTCAATACAATTGTTTTTGCATACTAAAAATTCAGACAGCTTTTACAGTAACAATGCAAAACTCGTTGCTTTACACTCTACAGTTGTATCAAAGTTTTTTTCCTCTGAAACTTAAACAAAGAACAACACCTCCAATATAACAGATATAAGATGAACAGCAATATTTTTTTAATAATAAAATATTTAACTCCTGGTGTTCCTTTATGCATTCAATGTAACTTGACAGAGAAATATAAACACTAAAAAAAATAAATTATTCAAATAACGAACATTTTTTTTCAATAATTATTTCACTATCAACAGATAATCATACCCACATTAAATACAAGAGAACTGAACAAGTTAAAATATCTTTTAGACACTACTTTAAGTTCAGAAGACTGCTTGGTAATAACTAAACAATTAATTCACCCCTCCCTCCAAGAATGAACAATTACAAATTAAAGAATAAAAGTGCACTTAAAAAGTAATAATTTCCTAGAAATGAAAAACTGTCTTGTTTTGCTCAATATTGTGTTGAATACAACTGAAGAAAATTAAAGTTCCCAACATCAGAAATACATACCAAGTGTTGAGAGTTGTTTTACATGTCTGCACATGCGGGAAGTTCCCATAAGGTCAAGTCTGTGGTGAACAAATGCAGGTTCAAGAGAAGGCAAGATTTTCTTAAATCTATTCATTTTATTTTTCATCTGCACCGAAACCACGCATACGATGTACGGAGTTTGAAGAACCTAAAAACAACAATTTTGATACACATTTTCAATACAGTTCCACAGAAAACATACAAATTTGGCAAAACAAATTTACGTTAAAAATAACGGGAAAAATTCTCTAATAATTAAATATAAATTCTAATAATGAACATTACAAAAGAAAAAAATATTAAAAAAATGGAAGTTAAAATTTACCACACCAATCTTTAAAAGTAAATTGAAACAACAAAAAAACCACTTTATATGTAACACTGACAATTACAGAAATTATTAAATTATTCTCACAGGACCCACCTTTCTCCAACTGTAGACTGTCTGGTGTTTATTCCCTTGTTTATCTAAACACTTTAAATCTGCACTATTGAGAGCAAACTTTCCCATTTTGGGTGCCTTACATGGTACTTTTGTTGATATATGTTTCTCTCCACTATCATTTCTTAAAGAAAAAATTACAAAAAAGTTCATGAAACATTTTATTCAGTTGAGAAATAACTCATCAACACGTGATAAATACAATCAAGTCCATTACAGTGGTTAGAGATTCTTATATCCTTTTAGCACCCTCCACAGTGGCTACCTTTACAATTCATCAACAACCCCACACACACAGTGTTCTCTTTATCAAAAGCACAACAGTTTAAACCCCCATTTGTTAACTAGAATTGTTGTTTCTTAACTTCTAAATTAAACTGAAATTAGTGTACAAAGGGTTATTTTATCATTTTTATTCCAATAGATTTACATGAATAACATTCACAATAACATTGTAAATTAATACAAAGTAATTAAGCTTTATCTGATGAAATGTTAACTTGAAGGAAATGAGTACATACGATAACAAATTACACACCTCAGAATGTATTCCCTAATCATTTGGAAACCTGGTTGATTTTCCAAAAGCTCTATAGGTGTATGTAGTGTTTGTTTCTTAACAAACATTGGCCTTGAGAAAGAAGGATGCATCAAGGTCATACCTACCACAGAAGTTTGTGTTAAACGTTTAAGTACATACAAAAATTCTCAAAAACTAACTTTAGCAAAAATCTTGTTATCAAATAAGACAGAAATTTAGTGAAATTACAAAACAAAAATTTTACATAACTAATTTTTCTTCAGTTTGAGAAGAAAATCACTTGAACACAATTACAAACAATTATCAGAACTCAAAAAACTAACACTCAATATTTATGATAACTTACACTAATAGTCATCAATTACTATTTCAGTTATTCCAATGCAGCAACAACTAATGCCATGCATACTGTTCAATTTAGCAAGTTTAATAACAATCAAACACACCACTCCCTCTCCAACACTCCTTGGTAGTCTTCAACAGCTGTGTTATTGTTCCTAGCCATGGGGGCATTATAATGTGATGCTCAATCCCACTATTCATTGGCAAAAGAACTGCCCAAGAGTTGGTGGTGGGTGGTGTTGACTAGCGATATTCCCTCTAGACTTACACTGCTGAATTAGGGACGGGTAGCACAGATAGCCCTCATGTGGCTTTGTGAAAAATTAAAAAAAACGAACAAAAAGTACCAGTCTGTTTTTCAAGTAGAACAAAAATTATTCTAATCACCTGTAAATATTAGATGTTATTACCACATTGCTGTTTCTAATGGTGATGTGTACTGCATATGTGCATATGAAATCTATCGTTGTTGTGGTTGTTTTTGAATTAAGCACAAAGCTACACAATGGGCTATCTGTGCTCTGCCCACCACGGGTATCAAAACCCGGATTTTAGCGTGCAAGTCTGCAGACATACCGCTGAGCCACTGGGGGGCGTGAAATCTGTCAGTTATTTTCCTTGCATTAGCAGCAATTACAAACTAAAACCAAGTGTTAAGATTATGATATTTAATTTTAAAATTATTAAACATTCACTATAATGCTAAGACAGGGCTGAAACACATAAGTAAATATGAACAACACAGAGTGCCATCTTTTCTCTGAATATTTTAAAGTACATTTTGAAACATGAAAATTAACTTGGATGTGGTTCAGTGAACCAATCGCACTTGGTAAATTAGGTGTTAAGACAGTAAGCACTACTGTTAATAATATATGTTTAAAATTAAAATGAAAAAGAAATTTGGGATGTAGTCATAATTATGAGCAGTTTGTATGTAAAATAGTCAGTAACCAAATGACTCTGGAAGCAGAAAGGAATGAGAGGACACTTTCTACTTTTAATATTTACACATATTAGCACTGAAATGAGAATAGAGCTTTTAAAGAAAATAAACTACTTTGTTATTAATAAAACAGAAAAAAATTTCTAACGTTATCTTCATCAACACAGGAAAAATGTGTTATGATGACCAAGTTAATTACACTTTATCATTAGTTTTTTTTTATTTAGAAATAAATGTTAAGTAAAATTACAACATTTTAGAAACCTTACTGTCACTGATGCTACAAGATAAGTTTATCAAGAAATTGATGACAAACAGGATAGGACAGTAACACACAAAGCAGGATAAAAACTTACAGATGTTCTGGCTGTACTTTATTCCCAATACATCTCTTTGTCTTACATTAATTAATATTTTAATGTGATAAAAACCACATGCACACAATACTTAAAAATTATAAACCTCTTGAAATTATTAATCTTTCCATACAATTAAGTTTTGAATCAAACAACATATGCCTACAAATTAATTATTTGAAGCAACTTTCCCATCTCTATAAATTGTAAAAATATACAAAATTTTATGACATAAGAAATAAATATTTACGTATAGTCATGTTCATTATAAATTGTGATGCATGCTATGATACAGAATTTATATTCTGCTATAAAAAAACATTTCTTATAAAACAAAAATTAATGTGAACATTACACGAACTTGCATTATTATGCCTCAAGGAGTCATACTGTCTTAAAACACCAGAATTACCTGACTTGTCTATGAGAAAAGCATAAATGCCCTCTGAATGCCTAAAGTAGGTAACATCTTCAGCTAAGTCAGCTAGGTTGATATCCAAACCTACAACTCCCAACAGAGTGTTTTTGTAATACACTGGTTGGCTGAGGCTAACGACTAAACCTAATAAAAGATGAAATTAACAAAATTTATTTTTGTATTTATTAAGAATCCATACAGAAACTCACAACTGACAGAAAACCATCTACAATTATAAAATAATTAATTTCATATTCACTGTAACAAATATTTCAAGTTAATTTTCAGAATACGAAAAAAAATGTAGCATTTCCCGTTTTAAACAACTCACATTTTTTGTACATTTACACAAGTTTCATTCAATCTTAAGAAATATGTTAACGTGTTAAATGTTATAATACTAGCTACAAAATTAATGAGAAAAATTACAATGTAGTACGAAAAATTAGCTTGACAATAAAATAAAAAACTTTAATCATTTCCTAGCTTATACCAAAGCTTTTGAGATACAATTACTACAGACAAAATATGAGCATTTCCAAAGATTTTAATGAAATCTCATTTATGTAATTTTACGGTTTTCTATCTTCAAAACGAGTTTAAAAATAAATTTTGCTCTTCATAATAATTACAGCAGAATCGGCCTTACAATAAATACTGTGTTTATGGCCCTAAAATAGCAAGTGTACCCAAATCATAAGAGAATTTCTCCCTCTAATATTATTTACAAGTAACAATGTAAGAAAAGTACAATCACTCAAGTGTGTTCGTTATCCAGTTGATTTTTATTTTTGCTCTAAGTAATAAGCTTGCTTTGATTAAAAGCTGGTATCACTTACCAAAACAAGCTAAAAAGTATTAATTTGTTAATTTAAAAATTAAAATTTCCCTCCAATCCAAAAAGAACAACATAACTTTACAAAAAACAATTAAAGTAATTATCTTTACACACAAATAAGTAAAAAATATACATTTATTTTAGAATTAAAATTACAGTTCATACCAAAAAAAAACAATAACTAACACATTTGAGAACAAAAGTGATAAAATGAATTTTATTATTGTGACAATATGACACGTCAAGAAGCATAATTACCTTTACTGACAGGATCCCACCATGGGAGTGAAAAATGTGTTTCATGGTGAACTGGTGGTGACATCACAGAATAAAAATCTCCTAAGAGAAAACTGAGATTCTTTGTGGAGTTGACAGGAACCATCACTCCTTGCTATAGCAGTGAAATTACAAACTTAAATCACTTACTTTAATGCAAAAAATAACTAAGATATACTTAAATGATATCTGATGACCATAGAGTTATAACAGTAAAATAAACAGAACACACTTGAAAAATTTAACTTCTTATGTCAATCTGATATTTCATTGATGTTAGTTTTACGTTTTGTGAAGTGTCTAAATCAACTTAACATATTTCAGAAATTTAAATATCTTTTCAACAGACCAATGTGAAACAACAAATAGCAGTAGGTAAATATTATAAAGTATCTAACTAAACATATTTCAGTAATTTAATTTTTAATTTTTATATACAAGTCACTTTGATGTATTTTATTATTCTTGAACTTTGTGCAAACCTACTGGAAGGCTATCTGCAATCATCGTCCTGACTTCATAAGTGATACGATAGAGGGAAGACAGTTAGTCAACAATACCCACCACCAAATGATCCTTGGTAAGGCCATCAAGTACATTGCAATTCACTCCTCCCCAAATGATCCTTGGTAAGGCCATCAAATACATTGCAATTCACTCCTCATGTGCTTTCCCCAATCAACTTTTAATCTCGAACTACTGTTTATAATCAACAAAAAATTGGACTGACTGTAATGATCCCCATGACTGAAAGAGTGGACATCTTTAACAGCAGAACTCAAACACTACCCACAGATTGTAAACTGAGCTCCATAACCATCAGGCTAGACAAACTGAGTGTCACAGATTTAAGACCAGTACTTCATTAGTGTTCAATTCAATTATTCAACAATAACAGCACACATTCTGTGATGGACATCAAATTGTATTTGGAACAACCAACTTTTCTCTCATAACTGTGTTCAATTTGACTTCACGTATTTCAGTTTATTTACCAATAAGCTAGCTTATTCTTAACCCTGACCAGCAGCTTAAAACGAGAGAAATTATGCATTTAAGTTTTTAATTTTATGCAGTATCTGAATGACATTTTTAAAACCACAGTCTATGAGAGACACATGAAAGAAAACATTTCTAAAAAGGTGGTTGGTTCATTACATTTCTATTCACACCAATTTATTTCTCTTACGTTCCACATTGCAACTGTTAGAAATGTGTATTTCTGCAAGAGAAACTGGAATGCATTCCTGATTTAAATATTTTAACAGATTATTTGGTTTTCAGTTCCTAACTATACAATCTTCACTCCTTAACTCAACTTGATGTGGAAGATGTTTTTGATAGATCTATTCCTGGTCAACTAAATGGCAATAAGTTGACCCTGACCAAGGGAGCTCACCTTAACTCTGGATGGATCTGGAGGGAGAACATTGTACTTGCAGAAGTTCTGTTTGGCAATGTCTTCGAGAAAGGTTTTTTCATACATAATAGGCCTCCCATCTAATTGCAAATAGAAATTTAAATTATGTTTGTATGAAGATTGTGTAGAGAAAACATACTTAAATAAAAATATCTTTAATACAAGTGTAAGAATGAAAGTAATAATTAGAGCAAATCTATACGAATATAGTTGATTATTATTTACAAACAAGCGTTCACAAACTTATTTTTCTTAAAACATAAAAGAGTAAATAAATAAACAAGTCACACAATTATCTCTTCTTGTTACCACCTTTGTACTTGTTGCTGCTTGTCTCAAGTTGCTAATAAGACTTAAAGTTTGCACAAGAATGAAGTGAAACAAAATAATTTTTTTCAGGTTACAGGTCCAAAATCCTGTATCCAAAGTTCCCAAATTCAAAGAACTCCAAAAACCAAAGTTTTCATCGTGAAGTGTGGAGGGTCAGTATAACAGCTAACCCAACTCCACACCCACGTCACTCAAGTGCAACAAGGGGGCGTGGCCCTACTGTCCAGCAGTCTGACAGGCACGTCAATTGTGTCCCTGCTGTTCGCCAATATTTTTTCTTCCTTTTTATTTTATAACTTTAATTTCACTGTGAAAATGTCAAAAAGAGCTGCAGAGACCCCTATGAGTAACAGTGAGAAATGGAAAAGGAAGCATCCGACGTCATCAATAACACAGAAAGTGGAGCTGCAGAGACCCCTATGAGTAACAGTGAGAAATGGAAAAGAAAGCATCCGACGTCATCAATAACACAGAAAGTGGAGTTATTGCAGAAGCTCGACTGTGGTGTGTCTTTGCAGTGTCTTACTGCAGAATATGGTGTCAGAACTACCACTGTTTGTGATCATGGGGTGCTGCCCTGGACCCCACTAGGGTGATACATTTGTTTTAAAATTCAAAAAATTGTGAAACACAACTGGCCCAAAAAGTTTCAGAGAAGGGACTGTGAACCTGTATATAATTTATGTTTTTTTGGTTATTAAAATATTTCATTGATACCAGAGAATTCCTTAAAATGTATCAAGTTTAGTAACTAAGCTGTGTTTGTATCTGAAAAAATATGAAATCACAGACAGACTAAGGATTGAACTTACCAATTCTCAGGCTTGTCTCAAAAGAAAGAGAAAAATACCATTATAACTGAAACTATCAGAAAAACAGTAAGTGGACACTCTGAGCTTCTGATTGGTTACTCACATGTCATATATAGAAGTAAGAAAGAGATGATCAGAACCACTGTGTTTGATTCACAAAATGAAATGATAGCTCAACAAATAGAAAAATGAAATTTTATTTTATATTTTCTCTTATCAATAATCTGAGTTTTGTACAAAACTACAGACTGTGTATTTTGACATCACAAACTCAAACGTCTTGTATGAACCAGTGCTGAATTCTACACACCTTGTGACACAGAAATCAACGTTAAGTGCATTTGTTTAATATTTACTTTTACATTAAGAAATTAAATAATGCATACTATGAAAACTTGAATTATAATCTTCAGTTTGATACCAAACTTTGAGTTAAATTCATAAGATAGTATTTCAATAAAATTTTGAATGCAAGTCAACAAGTAAAATGACCTGACCTTTGACTCATGACCCATCTGAAAAGGTTAACCAGCCATAATTCATACATATTACATCTTAAAATTTTACTTCCTTTTCGAAATATTATTGTTAGATCCTAATTTTGATAAAACGAATTTTTCAGCTCCAGAAGTGCCTTGAATTTATTTTTTTACTAGTATATATTTACTATTAAAATTAAACATTCAGATAAAATTACATCCAATGAATCACATACACCTCTATTCAATATTTCTTAAAGCACAACCTACTCTTTATGATATATATACATCAGAAACCATAATTACCGCAAAAACAAGTTACATTTTAGCTGAGCACAAAGAAGTTAAAACAACATGAATTCAATTATAACCACTAAAATAAAGGCAGTGTCTACATGGCAGATAATCTACCAAATAAATGATAAAGGTTTGTCTAGTTACTTTATAAGTTTAAATTATCATGTCACAAGTAACTGCAAAAAGAAACAACTAACTCACCGTCAATAACAGCGTAAGTGTTGATAACAACTCTGTTGCCAATTTTATGATTTTCATTGGCAATAGCTTCTAGAACTGGACGAGCCTCAGTGAGAGATGACAGAAGACCTCTACTGATGTAAATAATAAGTGCTTGTGAATCTAAAAATGCAAAGAAACAGAAATAAAATAAAACCGTCGTGCCTGAAATATTATTCATTCCAATTCCTGGATGTCAGAAAAAGAATGAAAATACAATCAGTAACTAAAGAAGATGCTTAGAAGAGTACATGTGGCTTTTCTTCGTAACGATGTGCATCATTACTATATTACAGCCCCCAAAACCACGATTTATGTATTTGTGCAGTGATATTTGAAAAACAAAAAACTACACACAATAAAGTGGCATGCATAAAACAACAAAATCACAATACAAACAAAGTTGTTTTTTTTATCTACACTTATAAACTGTGCAAATGTGATTCACCAGCTGACCAACTTCTCTTTACAGTAATACTAACTAGTGGATAGGATGTCCAAAATACTTCTGTGCAGGACAAAGACAGGAATAAAAATAATGAAATATTTCACCATCAAGATGGTAACCACAATCCTTAGATTACCTGATCATTCCAAGAAAATATATTCAAGATAGATGAATCCCCAATTTATAAAAGCTTTTACAAGTCTATGTAGCACGACTTGTAAGTATAACCTCACTCTTGGGAGCCAGTACTGAAACAGATTCAAGCAAGTATAACCTCACTCTTGAGGGCCAGTACTGAAACAGATTCAAGCAAGTATAACCTCACTCTTAGGAGCCAGTACTGAAACAGATTCAAGCAAGTATAACCTCACTCTTGGGAGCCAGTACTGAAACAGATTCAAGCAAGTATAACCTCACTCTTGGGGGCCAGTACTGAAACAGATTCAAGCAAGTATAACCTCACTCTTGGGAGCCAGTACTGAAACAGATTCAAGCAAGTATAACCTCACTCTTGGGAGCCAGTACTGAAACAGATTCAAGCAAGTATAATCTCACTCTTGGGGGCTGGTACTGAAACAGATTCAAGCAAGTATAACCTCACTCTTGGGGGCCGGTACTGAAACAGATTCAAGCAAGTATAACCTCACTCTTGGGAGCCAGTACTGAAACAGATTCAAGCAAGTATAACATTTATGGAATGAAAGGGTTATATAAATTATAAGATTAGTGCAAGCTTATAACTTTCATACATCTGGTTTATAAAGATGTTTTTAACAATGAAGAACATTTGCAATGAAAGGAAGACAACTATCCGAATATACAAAAATAAACATCACACATTCTACACTAGTTCCTCATAGCCAAAATATCACCCTTCATAGAAAATATTATCTTACTTACAATAGAATTTATCCAGTGACATACTTTCAGAAAAAAAATAATAAAACTGATAAAAAAATGAAATTTCATTTCTTAAGGAAAATTTACCAATTTATTTTATACACTCAAGTTTCTGTCAAGAACTGTTTGTTTTTAACTATTATGTGCCTACTGTCATCTAGTGACAAAGATTAAAAATCTTCATAGTTGAATTACGATATGTATTAAGGTTCTAGTTTATAAAACCAAACTTTATTGGCTAATAAGAATGGTTTTTGATGGCTTGTGTGAAAAAACAAAATTTTCATTCTAAAAATAGTCCAGAGAAGCCAAGAAGGTGAAAAATGTATTTTATTTCAAGTAAACTTTTAACACCCACTATAGAATGCATTTTTACTTCAAGTAGGTTTCTCATCAGCACAAGTAATGCACTTTACTCAACTAACAGTAACTGAAAGATATGTATGTGTAGAATACTTCACGCCATTATTTACACTGGCTTATGATTATCAAAAGTATAATGGGGGAAAAAACATTTTTAAATCACAAAACCAAAGGATGATACTTTCATTTTGTTTTAATGGTTTTTATTCCACATCTTAATGAACAATAAAAATAAAAAATGGTGAAACTTCAATTAAAACAAGCTGTGATATTCATCCCACAAACATCCTAATAAACAATAAAAATAAAAAATGGTGATACTTCAATTAAAACAAGCTGTGATATTCATCCCACAAACATCCTAATAAACAATAAAAATAAAAAATGGTTATACTTCAATTAAAACAAGCTGTGATATTCATCCCACAAACATCCTAATAAACAATAAAAATAAAAAATGGTGATACTTCAATTAAAACAAGCTGTGATATTTAACCCACAAACATCCTAATAAACAATAAAAATAAAAAATGGTTATACTTTAATTAAAACAAGCTGTGATATTTAACCCACAAACATCCTAATGAACAATAAAAATCAACCACTACTGAGAAACAAATTCTTTCCTTCCAAAAGTACTGAATTTGAAGATTTTATTTACTGCATTCAGCCAAAGTGAGAACATTTTAATTTTTCTGCTTCATCATACAGCCAGTGTCAAAAGTTACTATTTTTACAGAATTAAATATGTATTTTAAAATACAAGGGCATAAAGGTTATTTTTACCACTGTTAAGTGTTCCATCAGGAGGTAAGGAGTTCCATAATAGATCAAAAGCTTTCAGAAATCCCACAAGATGATTGGTGGAGTCTGTATGAACGAAATAAAAAATTCATTTTTCGGTCATACAAATTCACTTTAACTTTACAGCTATCTACAATCACTGCAATTTTAGACCAAAGTAAATTTACAATGATTTTACAACAGACATTAACAGTGACTATTTTTTTATTCAACAACAAACACAAACGGTCATTCAATCTGTTTGTCATAATTTCCAAATATCATTTTATTTCAATTTTTGTCGAGAAAAACTAAAAATACAAAAGTTATCACGCTTCTTAGTTTGGATAAAACTGCTTGGATTGAACTAAACATAAAACATTTCTTACACATGCCATAGACCTTTGCATTCAGACATACTATCTAAACTGTCTTGGTAACGTACAGATCCAAAGATTGCTAATATTCTCTAATTCAGATTCATAACATAGAGCAGAACTATAAACAAAAAAACTTTAATTATTCCTACGTTAAAATATTTGTTTTTTTTATTACCTTTCCATTCCTCAGTATTTTTCAAGAACTGAAGCAAAATAAAAATAAAGATCAAAATTATTTAAAAAGAAATTACAACATTAAGTTTTATATTTTATTAGATACCATAAAAAAATTTAAGAGTTAACAAAAACTACAATTTAGCTAATGAACTCAATAAGCATTAAGAATTGTAAAAATTAAAAATACTAACCTTTTGTTTTTTGTAGTCTATCAATGAATCTACTAAAATGAAGTTTTGTCTCATAAGTAGCATACGCCATCTGGTGGGTTAGACAGTTATCACTTTGAGGATGATGCGGTTCTCCAGAAAGTCCAATTAGGCCAACCTGCAAAACAGTTGTTATAAATGTGGGGTGTATACACACAAGTATATAAAAAACATGATTTACCTCAAAACTATTATAAAACTAGTCTTAATGACCAACAGGAGTAAAAACAAATCAGTTTCTGTACTAAAAATACAAAACTGTACAATTTGGTGTCATTTAAGAAACAATAAATCCACTAGCTATTCCCCAATTTAGTTTTAAAAGTGACACAATTTTTCAGACTAAAAATGACAAATGTACCGAATTACCAAAATGCCCAGTGAATGTGGGTTTTAAAATGTTTAAGCTGAAATTAACAGAGGTGTATTTTGTTTTCTTCCATCTATGTAATTTTATAGACATTCCCTAAGATTAACTCTGTTATCACCACAAACACATTTTTGTGACAAAAATAAACAACTTAAATTTTTTATATTGTGTGAGTACTTTCACTACGTAAGAATGGAAATGAATTTTGATTTACATGAAGATGCGTTTTAGTAGGCCTAATTGATGAAGAAGACATACATCTTAAGCCAGAGTTAAAAACAACTATACCTTACCTTGTCTAGGTGAGATAATGTAAAAAGTATGTGTTTTCCTACAGCTTTGGCTATTGCCAACTGGTTGGAACTCAAAGAAGTTCCATGATCTATCATAATCACCACGTGTTTCCCAGGAGGGTCTACTGTGGCTAAATACACATCTCTGGAATAAAACAGACATAAAATTTCACAGTTGTTGCTGTTTTATTTATAAATTTTAAAACTTTAAGACACATAAAATATATAGGATGCACTGCAGGTGAATACACACTTGGTTTATTTATTTTATCTACTTAAACTTGTGACTATCTAAACTGCACTAACAAAAGTAAGAAGCGAAAATTGAATACCTCACCCTGCTGTAACTATTTGTATTATTTCAAATTATTCTTACACCAAAACCTTTATAGGTACTGATTAATTACATGACTTCTTGGGAATATCTCATGCAGAATTGCATTCGTACATATATAATATTCAACTCATGCATGCAAACTAAAAACATCAATATTTTATCAAACATATAGACTCTTATGTAACAGGCCCCTCAAAAGCTAATGTATAAAATACAATAGGTAGTTGTTTTTTGTCTGCCAAAAAACAACTACCTAACTGAGCTGCTCTTAATTTTCACTAATACTTTCTGGCTAATTTTAATGAATAGAAACATGATATTATCCACACTATTTTAGCATTGGGACTGTAAAAAGTGATCTGAAGTAGTAATCACCAGTTAATGGCTAAATGGATCATTCCATGCCAACTCAAAGAACTTTTTCTGGTTCTTGTCATAGATTTTCTTTAAAAAAATTCAAGCAAAGACTTCATTTTTATTTATTCAGCCATGGAAATACCTAAAGCTGTACCTCATGGTTGAATAAATGAAAATTAAGTTTTTTCTTCAATTTTCTCTCTGACATGAACAGGAAAGCCCAAGGTCATTTGGCATGGAATGACCCAAACACAAGAAGCACTGAAATTTCCAAATGTCACACAGAGATATTCATAAACTCTTCAGAACTAGATTGGTGTATACTGTGATGAATACAACAGTATGCCTGTAACTGCTTTCCTGTCTACTCATCCCACTGCTGACTATCATGATGATTTGATCTTCCCTACTGAACTGCAGATGAAATCATCATTTGTATCTTAATTGAAAGTTAAACATAAAGGGGTGATAGCAGAAGCATAAAAGGTTGACAATTGTTTAATTAATGATGCTGACAATGTGGCTATATTGATATGTACTGAACTTACTTCTAGTGGACAGACCTAAGTACTAGCTAGTATGGAAACTTGAGGGTGCTGTATTTCACTTTAAAAAAAATATTATTTAACAAACAAAACATGTCTTGTAGTTTTCTCAAAAAGATACATCCAAAGCAACCTCTATAGGATTTCCAGATTGAACTTATCTTTAATAGACAACAAACTGTAGTGTAAAGAGACACCCTAACTCCTGAGGAGCATATTAAAAAATGTAGATCGTGAAGTGTGAGAACTCATTGATAATTTTGTTCTATGTAAAATTACATGGGATGCATGGTCCACAAAAATTATTGGTCACTAAGCTTAAGGTTGAGCAAGTCAGTGTACTTATATTTCTGTTGAACAAATTTAACAACAAAACATTTACAGTAAAAGAAAACTACTTGAATGACCAGTAAATATGTACTAGCCCAAGAAACAGTAACAAGAATATGAAAAACAATGCTTGGTAAGGCTCTATAAGAAAAGTAATTTTTTTAATTGGCATGTAAGGATCTATCATAGGTTCCAATTACGTTGGTGCTCTGCGTGTCTGAGTACCCCCAAAATTTACTGATGCAAAAGCTATTAAGTGCCATGAGGTTGTGCAAAAAAAACAAAACAATAACCAGCACTCTCAATTATTAGAAATATCAGTACTAAAGGACTCTTTAGTACAGTACTTTATTAAGTGAAGGCAGAATCTACCTGTGTCTGCTGTCTTTTCCTAGCCCATAAGTGGGTGTATGATCCATCCTGTGGGCAGGATACTCACTATGGACTCCAGCTGCCGATATGAAATACTGCCATTTCACATTAGGGTACTTTTCAAGATTTTTGCTGAAGACTGAAAAACACAAATGTACTTTTGTTACTTACCACCTCATATTTTATACATGTAGGTGATTATATAGGTTTAGGTTTTATGGATAACAAAAGTCCTCCAAATAACATTATTTTTTTTTTTTATGTTATCATCCACTGGAATACAGTAAACTAACGAGCACTTAGCCATACATCTTCAAGAGTTTAATGTAATGAGACCAATAAACCTACCATCAGTTAGATTATTCCCTGGGCTAAAAATTCCATCTTGAACTTTAGATGATGCAAGATCACATGACGATTCTAAAGATACCACTGTTCCAAAACGTTCACTGAAACTGAGCAGACAGAGTGTATTTATTACTGCACATCTTGTTCTTTAAACAGTTATATTGTGAATATTGTTAAACAGCAATTAGATTGTGTAATATAAATCTGCCATAAAACAATGCTTATTCATTATATTGCAAACACATATCCAGAGATCCTAACTTTTTTATTCAATAGTGATAGAAGTATATTTCCATGGCCAAATAAGATACAAAGAAGTGTCCATGTTAAATGAATGATTTCAAATTTAACAAAACATTAATTAGAAAAATAGCAATGATCAAACTTTATAGTAATTACACAAGTTAAAATTTGAAAAAAAAAATGGATCTTTTGACATCTAACAACATGGAATACAAATTAGAATTTCAAAATAGGCTTATTAGAATTGTTATTAAAAAAGTTGTAGCTTTTCCAACATCCAGCTGTTGATCACATTACATTAAAATTATTTGAGTCTTGCATTTTTTATACACTATGATGCCAATATCACATCACACTCTATTTGATGATCTCACAAATTCTGAATATAGTTTCCATTGCAAACAGGTCGTCATGTCTAAAGCACCCTCATCTTTCTTGTTACTTTCCATGATACATAATATGGCACTTTCCCATTGCTCATTTCAATAATTCAATCACACAGAAATGTACAGGTGCTACATTTTGTGACTTAACCTCTGTCTCTTCATATGAAATATGATAAACACCCAGTTTATTCTCCTTTTGTTTGAGATATGCAATGGTTAAACAAATATGTTATAGAAGCAGCTTGTGTCATCACTTTTGAAGGTGGAGATTTTTCTTTTTATTATGTTATGTACTGTTGCCTGTGGACATGGACAGCTTTCACCACACACTTTTGTGTCTGTGTATTCTCAACTGTTACTAGACATGGACCTTTGCTTATCATGTCCAAGGTATAATGTTTTAAAAGCCTTCTTAGGTGGTCCTGGCACCCTAAGGTGATCCATATTTCTCTGCTAACAAATGCCATTAAATATGAGGGATATACCTGTCTTAACATTCTAAATCCTCAATCTGAATACATATTTTTGATCTAAGAGTTTGATTATTTTGCAGTGGAAGGATCCATTACACACCGTCCCAAAAGTGCTCGATGTATGGTGACACTGCACTACTTACAAAATGCAAAACAATCTCAAAAGGTAATTCTGATACATTTTCTTCCACTTTATATATCAGTTGTGGCTGTCATGCAACTTTCTGATTTTCACACTCAAATAATTTTAATAAAATATACTCAACTCTATGTACTAACGAAAGTATTACATATCATAGATTTTAATTTTTCCAGGATTATACACTATCCAAAAATCAGTGTATTTTTAAATAGATTTAGACAGAATTTAAGTTCAAGAATATCACATGAAGATCATGTTTCTCAACTAAAGTAATGGTTCACAGCTTTTGTTACAACTTACACAGCAGATTTGTAGCAAATTATTCTACACGAGATAATCATTTTTGTGCGACTTTCACATCAGTTTCTATAAATATCAACTGTCCTAAAATGTATGCCAAACAAGTTTTATATTTATTTTTTAATAAGAAAACACTTACCTAAAAACTGAACTTTCAATATCAAAACATGAGTTAATGTACGATACAGGTGAATTTTGATGATAGTAATACAGAGTTTCAACCTCTTCTTTGTTTTTATCCAAAATTTCAAGATAGTTTTTGGCTTTTTCTTGCAACCTCTTGGCAATCTAACAACAATAGATTAAAACTGTAATACTGTTCACATTATTTTCTAAAGTTATTAGAACTTGCATAAAATGTTACAGTGATTAAAAGTAACAATGACTCAAAAAACGAATTTTGGAAATTAATACATTTTGGAAAATTTCCTTAAGGTTTAGAGTTATTTTAAAATGAAAACAATAATTAAATATTTAAATACATTATCTAAGAATATTTCTTAAAGCTATTCATAAATTGTGAAAATATTCAGCTTAATAACTTTTACTGGAACAGCTGATAAAATAGGGGGGGCAAACCACACACAGCCCATACCACTCTGCCATGGATATATCATTTGTTACTTGTGTTTTTAGCACTTATTTTAAAAAAACCTGATAAGATTGGGCTTGCTTATCAATCTACCAAGATTTGTTTGTTTTGTTTATTTTTTCACAAAGCTAAACAATGGCTATATATCTGCACTAGTCATCCCTAATTTAGCAGTGTAAGATCACAGGGAAAACAGCTAGTCATCACCACCTACTTCAAACTCTTGGACTACTCTTTTACCAATGATTGATTGACCATAATATTATAATGCTCCTATAGCTGAAAGGGCAACCACGTTTGTTGTGACAGGAATTTAATCCCACGACCCTCAAACTGCAGTATTTAAACAAATTAATATTTCGTCTTAAAAATACAGGCCAACAAAGCTCAATATTCCTTTCAGCTGACTAGAAAAGTTGTAAGGTACACATTTTCAGATTGGCATGTATTAGGGCTCTTAACCTAAGCTACGATAATGAGGTCTAACAGTGCTTATAACTTGTAGTACTCATCTTGCCACTGTTCAGCTTTCATTGTTTTGGTTTATTTTGAATTTCATGAAAAGCTACATAAGGGCTAGCTGCACTAGCCATCCCTAATTTAGCAGTGTAAAACTAGAAGAAAGGTAGCTAGTCATCACCACTCACCACCAACTCTTGCACTACTTTTTTACCAACGAATAGTGGAATTGACCATCACATACAACGCCCCCATGGTTAAAAATGCGAGCATGTTTGGTGTGATGGGGATTCGAACCCACGACCCTAAGATTACGAGTTGAGTGCCTTAACCACCTGCCATGCCAGGCCTAGGTTTCATTGAACTAACCTGAGATGACAAGTTTTCAGAGACAAGAGAACCTTAAACAATTCTAGTCAGACCTGAAAAGAAATTCCCTGTAAAATTACTAAATCAACATTACATTTTTGTTTTTCAAGCATGTTCCCCCTAATGCCTAAAAGTATCCACAATAGTGTCCAGTTCTCATAAAGCCCTGACTTTTAAACTGCTTGTGTGCTTAAAACAGCTAAAAATAACAACACTGCTGGAAAGGAAAACAATTTTTGTTTACTTTATAATCATTATGGAAAATTTTCTTCAGATTTCGTTATAGCAATACCACATCGGGATATCTCCCAAGTTCACTGATTGGAATCGAGCCCCTGATTTTTGCGTTACAAAACCTTAGCCTTATCTTCGTACCAGCAGGGGAACCTTCCGATTTGGAAACACGACTAAGACACTTGTTACACTAAACAAAACAAAGTACTTAACCACATGAACAACGATTTTACCTTGTATCCATTCTGCAATTTTTACATCCACACACACACAAACTTTCTAGCAACTCCACAGCTTTAACTGTGCAAATTAAATATACAAACAACTTAATAAAAACATCCAGATGTTGCTTCTGAAATGTCTTAAAATGTGAAATTCCTTTTTTTAAGGCGTGCCTTAAAAAAAACTCAAAATTAATGTAGCTGGCAATTGGATGATTATAAATTTCGTCTAGAGATCAGTAGTTGGCCATAACCACGCTTCATGCCTGGCTGTGTAATAACAATACTAACACGCATGACGAGAATTATGGACCAGTAAGAAGGCTTGAAGAGCCAATCGCAAGACGGTCCTGATAATAAAGTATGAAGGTCAGTGTCGTACCCTACAATCAACTTCCCCTACAGCGAAGAACGGGGCTCTTTCATCACATAGCTGAGGCCTCCAGCCATGCACAATTCCCATACTTATTGCTGTAGGAAGAAAGGTTCGGTTTCACAAAGACAACCTGACCCCACTTTAATATATACATCCTTCTAATTATTGGGTAGCACTGAAAAGTGTGTATAATTTTCTAATGAACTTGCAAAACAAAACAAAATTATTGCGTCTGAATGACTGTATGCCATTTCGTAAATTCTAGAGTTCATTAACGATATTAGGGCTAAAATGAATAAACAAATGCGCATAAAAATTTTAAAAGAACCCCTAAAGCGCTTGTTTAATTTCATCTTGAAATATCGCACATCATACACAAACTAAGCTCAGTAAGCACAAATGAAATATCACATTTTGATTTTATTGGTCCACAAAGTTTCCATGCTTCATTGATAAGAATTTAAGAAATCAAATTATTGTAAATAAGAGAAAAACTAAAGGTTGCGTAATTACTAGAACTAACAGTTTCTATAATACAAAGCAACACCAATAGATCAAACATTTCGTACAAATGTGCTTATAAAAGAAGTTAATTTTATCATTAACCTGCTCGAGTCAATGACACAGTCGCTTTTAAAATATTTAATGTTATCGTTAATATTTGGGATTGATGTTTGTATCCTCGTTACAAAAATGTTAGCAAAAAATTTAAGTTACTTCTAACTTACGTAACCACACATATAATGCACACTATTAATAGGTGAAGCCTTTTTAAAAAGGACGTCAAAACTATTGTTAAAGATTTTTTTTTCCCCCGCTAAAGGGCGCTCGCATAGATAAACACGAGTCCCTCGCAAAAGGTAGGCGAAATGTTCATAAAAATCAAACATAAATAAAATAGTTTTATTTAGGTTCGCTTTTATCCATTATTTAAAGTTGTTTTTTTTTAATCGACAGTATGTAAACTTGGAGAAGTAGAAACATTTGGCTTTTATTTACGAGATAAAAATACATTACCTCAAAAAAAAAAAAAAAGTTTGATTCCAACAACGTACGAAGCCCTTTACGTTGTCTTTACAGCTATCATTTGATACTGCGCGTTACTACCAGTCGCGTCAAAAAGCATTAGCTCAATACCCCAGCAGTGAATAGTAGTGATAATTGATTTATCATGTCAGAAACGTACAGAAGGAAAACCACGCTCTTCTTATCAGACACAAACACAAATAAACTAAAACATCTGCAAAGACAGCTTTCAAATTTATCAGTCAATACGGTCTAACACACGCAAGAAAAGCTTCGTGGACGATCCTTTGAACAGGCTTAATTAGTTGGCACAGGTGGATTTCAAATAAACTTGTGTAAGAGCCGCTAAGTCAATAGTTTTATTGCTATATCTGCATGCATGGTGTATTTCAACGAGACTGTAGGAAACGATGAATTCCAAACGGATTTGTAAACCCCCACCGCGACCCTGCGGCAAGTTCACAGAATCTCCAAGCCTGTAGGGCAAGTTCGGATTGGTTGTCTTCAAAGGTTGAAGGCAACCAGTGGAGGCGAAGCACGCTCTTAGTTTTCACGTGCACTCGTTGGTACACAAAGTTGCTGGAGCATACAGAAACCGCGAGAATGCGAATGATATACAAGTTACTAAAGTAAATCTTTTCATTTCAACGTGCACTTAATAAGCAGAAAAAGCAAACAACCAACAGACTTGTTTGTCACATGAAAGTCACCGAACAAACAAGTTCTTTGTTAAGCTTGCATCGTTCTGTATGACAAACTTGTACGAAGATCGTGACATGCTGATTCGAAGATATACTATCCGCAATTAGCTACGTACAAAAAAGACTTACAGTACACTAGTACAGTGACGGCGAAACATAATACAGTACGGTAGTTGGTGAATATGATTTTAAGTCACGCTGTGTCGAAACCTTGACAAAATATTTGCTTACACATGTTAAAGTATATATATTTTATATACATATAAAGAGTGAAACAAAAGTTCCTAATACAACTGATACAACAAACAATTAATTAATTAAAATATTACGAAGACAACTTCAACCAATTTAATTATTCTGTTTCGTAGCAAAACCCCAAAGATTATATGACGTTCTAAATGAAATAAACAGATGTACGGTTACTTCTAACCTAACCCACGTCCTTATATATTCTGGTTTCTTGGTAGCCAGTGCTCATAATTAAGAAAATTTAAAACTGCATATTAGATAGTGAGTAAAGTATACATGCGTATGCGTGTTTGATAATTATTAGATTAATCGGAAGACGTCAAAGGTTAAACTACGTTCTAATTGAAACAGCTGTATAGACACTTCTGACCCCCATGTCCTTATGTATTATGGTTTCTTAGTGGATAGTGCAAGTAATTGATAAACTTTAAAAGTACATATTAGATAGTGAGTAAAGCATATATGCATATGCGTGTTTGATAATTATTAGTCTAACCGGTTGAATAGCGTCGTTTATCTTACAAGCCAGAATGATTTTACAAATGTGTGTGTGTGTGTGCGCGTGTTCACAGATCATATTTTTCACGCTACTGTTGGAGTTTCTGATACGATGAAGTTAAACAAACCCGATAAGAACAAAGCTCTTAATTACAATTCCACACACGAATGGTTTGGTTGGGTTTGAATTTCGCGCAAAGCTACACGAGGGCTATCTGCGCTAGCCGTCCCTAATTTTGCAGTGTTAGGCCGGAGAGAAGACAGCGAGTCATCACCACCCATTGCCAACTCTTGGGATACTCTTTTACAAATGAATAGTGGAATTGATCGTAACTTTATAACGCTCCCACCGCTGAAAGGACGAGCATGTTTGGTGTGTCAAGGTCTCCAACCAGCGACCCTCGGGTTACGAGTCGAGTGCTTTAACCACTTGGCCATGTCGGGCACAAACGAATGGAAAGCTGGGTAAAATCCCTCCAATCCGAGGCTATCGAGCAGTTTGGGTAAAATTTTATATAAAAAAAACCGATCCTACATTGCCGATCGTTACTAAATACAAAATACATACATGTCTTATTTCACAGAAGCTGGATTAGTTGCTTATGTATAATTTATAAACTCAGTTGTAAAATTATACAGAATATTTATACTATCTTGCTTAAAACACAAAACAAATATCAGGATAAAAGTTAAAAAATAAGAAACTTGAGAAGTAAACTTTCAAACTGATTGGACGGTCCCTGTTCGAACTTTCGTAAGATGTAAAATTTCATTCAAGTGATTGTTGTACTCCACACACTTCAAGTTCTTTTAAAATAAATTCAAAACAAAACATGTTTAAGTTCAATAACCATTTGATTAGCCAATTAAACAACTTAGATTAAAACGCATCTCAACTATATTATTAGCGTTCCTTTGTGTCAACGAAATAACTGGCATAAACAATACGTTTTATATGAGCCAATCCTTTTGAGGTATCAGTTGAGAAACCCAGACATTCTTAGTTCGTATGTTCCTCTCACTAAATATCTCCAGGTTGCAAATTAACTTCTACAAGCGCCCTCCTTTAGGTAACAATATATACATACTGAGATTACGTTATGTAAGATATAAATAGGCTGAAAACAAGTAAGTATGAACGGCGCTTGGTATTAACTATTAATTGACAGGCCTTGGCAATTTTTTACACTTCGGACAGGCAAGTATTTGCTTTTAATTAACAGGTCGCAGGGAGATTTGGTATTATACTGTCATTTTAACGTCCACAGATGTGATGGCTTCTTTAGAATTAAGCACAAAGCTACACAACGGGCCACCTGTACACACCTCCAACGGGTATCGAAACCCGATTGATAGATGATTCTGACACACAAATCAAAACATGCGCGATGAATCACCGAGTGTTTAAAAGCGTTATTTACGTCCTCTAGCGGTAACTTAAAAATTAATTGTTACTCATGAGACACGTATTTATATCACAAAAAGATCACATTATGTTCTAACAATTTTGCAATAACAACTGGTACATTTCAGTCCATAGTAATGTTGCGAGATATGTTTCACTGTTTAAATTTAGATGTTACCAGCAGAACACAATATTAAGATTTTTTTTTTTTGTTTGGAATTAAGCACAAAGCTACACAATGGGCTATCTGTGCTCTGCCCACCACGGGTATCGAAACCCGGATTTTAGCGTGTAAGTCCGCAGACATACCGCTGAGCCACTGGGGGGCACACACACAATATTAAGATCTAGCAAATTCGATAAAGATATCGATGGTCATAATAGTTACAAATACGACTAAGCAGTTGGTAGCGAGTCAATACCGGATTAACGCATAGGCTACCTAGAGCTAGGCCTAAGACACCGACGGCCTGAAAGGTAAAGAAATACATTACGATTTGTATACCTAGCAGAACAGACGCGAAAGTGAGTTATTATTATTTCTTTTATTATTCCCGAATATAACCTGGGCCTGGAGCATCACTAACTCTTAATCAGGTTATGGGTAGATTTGTAGGTTAATCGTAGTGCCTGCTATTCTTTGTAAACTTAGGCCTACAAGTACAACTGACAGTATTTTGTACGTTAAAGGAATAAACTAATTTTTGTTATCGTTACAAGGGCTGGATTTGACCTTATTTTCACAAAATGATTTAAAAGAGCATTACTACAGTAAACTACCTGTAAATATTGTAGCTTATTTTTAAGATTCGATTACACTGTTGGGCCCTCAGACATGCTATATCTATTGTTATTCGTCTGTAATGAAATATTCGTTCAGAAAACACGCAAATCTTCCACCCCGTAGCTACAGAATACCTTAAGAATTATGCATGATAAACATGTATAATAAATAAATCAACGAGTTAAAGGTCAGCTCCGTGAAAATTTCATGTAGCAATGAAATTATCTTATCAGTTTGATACAGTTATTTCGATATCTAAGATAATACATTTCACATATATATTGTTTTAACTTCTCAATTCTCCAAGTTTTCACTTTATACAGTTTCTACAGTCTACTCCTAGTTTGTAACAGTTTCTTTAGTCTACCACCCCTACTCTCATGGATATATAACCCACTTGCAGAAAGAAATAAACGGCAGTCTACAAAGCGTAAGATTAATGAGGGCACCGCACTCGTGGGCACGCGGTAAACAGGCGGTCGCCTCATCTCACCTTCCACGTCCGCAGGGCACTATAAGTCTAGCCGGATTTTGTGCCTTTTTTGTTGTTATTTGGGCCAGCTTATTATAAGACCCCTAGTTAATGCGGGTACAAATTAAAGGTATGTGTCTACCATTTACAATGACGTGGAGGTAACGAATGTACCTAACTGAAGGGATAATAAAAAAGAAGAAACATTGTCTCGCTTTTTGTTCTCTTGAGAAACGAAAAGTATTTATAACTTAAATTAATCATTACATATTTTATGACGCATTAAACGTATCAAAGCAGTTTTCAATGAAAACCTTTACGTTTGCATTTTAAACTTTAAAAAATAAATAAACATTTTGAGAACAAATCTTGATGAAACAGCTTCTCCATGGGTTGATAATTCTTTATAAAGCTTAAAGGCAATTATGCACAGTCATTGTTTCAGTTATGCTTTAATTAAATGTGTTGTTTTGCCATGATGAAGTCGACACTAAGAGCATCACTGATGCAGCACACACACAAAAAAAATTATGGCCATCAATGTCAACGTTTATGATGTCATATCTGCCAGTATTTTTTTTTTTTTAAGTTTAGTTGATGCGATGATTTATTACCACAGCTTGTAAATGGAAGTGTATTGTTTCACTGACTACAGTACCTTTTACTGGATCCTATTTATAACACAAGATACATTAATGCACAAAATATTACCCCAAGGGAGAGACATTTCTGGAAACGACAAGGAGAGGGCTAGAAATTCTAGTTTCTGCGAAATCCTTTTAGCCAGACCAGATTAACACATGTACTCAACTTAGGTCATATCACATGGCCTTTAAATTGAGGGGGGGGGGACACATAAGAACATCTTTCTTTCATCCCTTTTGTGACTTTACAGGGTTTTTTACCTCTATCTGATCTGTCCATTTTATCTCGAACGAGTCTATTTTTTATTTTACGTATTACGATTTCAAATAGCCAGAAATTTTAATTTAGAAGTTAATCGAATGTCAATATGTATCAAATTTATGACAACTGCCAACAAGATTGACATACAAAGTTTTACTTCTTAACACAAATATATTTAATGTACAAAGAACAATACAATTTATAATAACAGTTATTACAAATAATGGTTTATATTCGAGAGTTTTACAAACTCGCACACGATACTGAGTTTCCTATCTGGCCTGGAACTGAATATTTTATCGACGGTTCACAAGGAGCAAATTATATGTTATTATTATTATTAAAATTCGCTTGATGGCTAGCCTCACGTCGTTTACAAGCTGACTTTTTTCCGTTGGAGATATCTAATGTCCTTATATAAATACTGACATTCGAAGTTAATTCACTGGAGTCAAACTTTGTAATTTTCAAAATCTACACACATTTCTGTAATTTTTCGATTAATGAGTGTTTATTACAATTATAACTTTCGGAATTTAGAGTATTCTGGCTGTAGCAAACCAACAATATTATACTGTCTACCCGCGTATTGTATCGGTTACCTTTTATAAGCTGGAGAGGAGGTTTTCTAGAAAGTTCAGTTGATCAAACAATACTGGTATTTACTTTTGTGTGTGTGTGTGTGTGTGTGTGTATACGTTGTTGATTCTTACGCTTGAGAATTTTCTAGAGATTTAAAGAACAGGCGGGACATTCGCAATATACACATGCATTTCTAAATATTCAATAAACTGAAACAAACATAGCTAGTAAAATAAGTAAATAATAATAAATCCGTTACAATAGGAAAACCAAGACAATTTAAAAACAAGTAAGCGAAGTGATACGTCCTCTCCAGTTCCCCTAGAGAAAAGCAACTAACGTTAATACCCGTGAAGCCAAGTCTATAAATTTTTAACTCAAAATTTTTTTCCCCGAAGAAAATTTAGTCTTTAATGTATATGTCAGAAGACATTGCTTACAGTCTCTGAGGAAGGGACGTAAGCAAAACGGTACTAAATTTTATCTGTATCTGGGTGACGGGAGCATTTTCCATCAAAGTAAACATTTGTGATATACTATAACTAGGTGAAAATTGTTTTGAAAACTAGTTCTACCGAGAAGGATACATTTATCTGCAGGTTTTGCCACAAAAACTAGTCTTAAGTAAAATGACGTTCTTGGAGGTAACACTTGTGCCGCCACTGGAGATCCCAGTCCAAGTTAATTTCACGTTAGTATGTTAATATTTCTGTGTGTGCTGAAAATGTGCTACAAAACCATTGTGCATGCGCACTAGTTACCCCTTACTACCCATCATTCAGAATAACACGCAAAAAAAATACCCTTTAACTTTTAGCTTCATTCTAACTGTTTTGTGTTCACAATACTATAATTTTAACAACGTATTTTTAAATATATAACAAGTAATAAAGCATAGCGCAAGTGATCGTGGAATAGAAATCCGAAAGGAAAAATTCGGACGAAAACTAAAGTCCGCGCAGTTACTCAAAGTTGTAATGGACTAGGAAGTAGACAACTCTGATGCTACTCTAATCGAATAATAGGAATTGTCGTGGTCAGTTTTGGGTTCAAACCCGCAATTCACACATTGCTAATCGCATGCACTAACCAACAGGGCACATTTGGCAATACCACGAAATCATAACAAAGTATTGAAATATATATGTTCACTGTTTTAATAAATTATAAATATTTTGACTTCGAAAGCATGATTTATACTACGTATCATCCAGCTTTCCCACAACTTACTAAGATTTGATTACGATAATATACGCAAGCAATTTCCCCAGTACATCTGTAACATGTTTATCTAAGCTGCATTTCTGTAAACAGCGTTTAGTTCCCCACCCCACCCCCCAAAAAAGAAAATAAATTGACGCTTTGGCACGTTAGCAATAAAGCTCATGATTCGACCTTTATGAAAAGTTACAGTTGTTTGATGATAAAGCGCAGAAAGACGGTGCGTGTTTTGCGTAGTAATCTGAATGTGCAGTCGTTTGGTTACCAGATGTCCACAAAGACACCGGTTCGGTAACGGGCTATTTATTTTCTTAAATTTTTTTTTGGCCTTAATGTTCTACGCACATACGAAACGTCAAAAAAACAAACTGCATTATACTCTGAATAGGACAAAAACTAAAATGAAAAACGTAAGCACGGGTACGTTTATTTTAAAGATATTATTTGTCAATTATTTAAACTTATTTTCTGATGTAACTCAATATTTAAGTCACTAATATTAAAATAAACTTGTATTCTTTCAGTAGGATGTAACGATTCTGTTTCGATACTTTTCCCTCTCAAAATCCTCAAAATACGAGGATATTAAACAGTTTGTTACCACTACAACAGTGTGCGAATGAAGTACTCATTAAATAGTTTTTGGTTTTTTATCAAGACGAAATGGGAAGGTATGACGTATTTCCAAGTGATACTTATGTACCCTTTTAAAAATTTCATGTTAATATATTGAAGCTAATTGTTAATAGTTTTGTTGTTTCACCAAGCCAACTGGAGCATTCAGATCTTAATTCGAGAATTATCGATAACACCGTGTTTTAAAAACACGGTTTTCTTAACTTAAAGCACCAGGTTTCTTGCAGATCAATACCTTTGTTGGTGATGAAGTCAGGATCTTAAATATGCATCGCACTCACAAAATTACAGAAAAACAAAATCAATATCATAATTATCTACATATATTACCGCTAGGGTCTCCTACAATATGTCAATCATATTCTAAACAGAAACAAAACAAAACAAGTGATTTAATCAATTTGTTTTTACGAGTTCTTTACAATGAGTGTTCCAACCAGCAAAAACAGTTTCTTAACATGACGAAACACGCAGACTCCTGCCGGTAACGAGTGTGATAAAAAGATGCAACTAACGTGAGGACTGACATAGCAATAAACAAGACCTATGTATTTTACTCGATTATCCATAAACATTAGCAGGAACATTTCTATCTTTAGAAATCCTAAAACGTGGATGAATTTTCAGTACTGTATCGAGCGAAATAACGGCCCTATTTTCAGTTACACTGAAAGACGTTCCTCTTTCAAACTGGCGAATTGAATTTTACTTCATCGCAACAAAAGTATAAATCCGATCTGAACATTATTATCCTACCTAAACATGGTGTGTAACTGACAAATTTCAGATATTTAGGAGACGATGGAAGTCTGAAATTATTCGTGATTCTGTTAAAGTTGTATATGTAATTTTTGTTGTTGATCTCCTGACCCTGTTTAGGGCTGTTGGACGCCATAACTGTTGATAGCGACGATTCTCAGGCAGATTTCAAATGTTTGCCTTCCCTCATTTAGTAGTAAAAGACTAGAGAGAAGGAAGCTAGTCAACACCACTCACCGCCAATTTTTGAGATTTTTTTTTTTTTAACCAACTAATAGTCGGAGTGACCTTCACTCACTAATACCCCCATAATTGAAATGGCATGTTCGGCGACGGGGATTTGAACGTGGGACTTGCAAATTGTGGGTCCAACACTCGAACCACCAAGTCATGCCAACGACCCAATATATGTACATTGCAGCACACTTTTCCAATATGTTAAATTGTTTTGTACTGATAAAACCAGTTTAGTATTTGAGTCTATGCTGCCCTTACCAGAGTTTTAAAAACAACTCAAGAGAACTAGAACTACTGTCGCAGTATAACGTGAAAACCTTCAACTGGATTGAATATTCAGGGTTTGCAAAGTGTCTGGAACACTTTATAATAGTACTCTGCTATTTCTTTGAATGCAACAACAACAAAACAAAAACCTAAATTATACTTGACTAAAGTTCTTCTATCCAAAACAAGCACATCTTGAAACTCTTTTCCAAAATATTAAATAAAATCAGGTTATCTCTGTCCTAAAAATTACAAGTCAGCTATCTAGGCCTAATCCTAATCCAACTTATAATTAAGACCAAGACCACCTTCTGCAGTTGTAAACCCTGGAATAACAATATCTCTACAATATTTGTCTTACAGGTTTTCAATTATTTACTTGAAATTATGTCCTACTCTGATTCACCTAATGTACATATAACAGTAGCTATACAGCAAAAGTTTCTCATATTTGTTCACTTCTTATCAGAATGTCAAGCTATTGTCATGTTATGGACAATTTGAGACTTCATCAATATGAAGTAATTCAAATATTTAGTTCTAACAGATAAAATGACAAAAAATAATACAAAATTCAGCATTAAAAATATTACACACTAGTGCTAAAAATACACTTTCCTAAGTCAAAAATCACTAAGATCTTAAAATTGTACATTAGATATAAACCTATTGTTGTTTGTACTGTACTTCAGCTACGACACATATATGAGAAATATCCACATACAAACCATAAGAAAAGAAATTCAAAGTCTAAAATGTACTTACATTTTCAACATTCTTTGTAATGTCAGTTTCCACATCCACAAAGGGTAGTGTGTCAAAAATAGCCTTTAAAAAGAAACAAAATATTAAACCACCAGTAGTATCCTTAATTACAAGCAGTTACAAATAAAGATACTTATAATAATGACAGATAAAACCTGTCAGTATCAATTCAAATGAACAATAAGTTAAGTAATTTAGAACTACAGAAGCAACAAAAGTTATATGTTTGTATGGAAAAAGAAAACAGATCTCTAGGGCAGATTCTAGGTAAGTTGTATTTGTCCCTTTAATGAGATTTGCCCCTACTAGTAGGGTGGTAAGTCTATAGATTTACAACACTAAAATCAGGGGTTGAATTCCCCTAGATGGGCTTAGCAGATAGCCCAATGTGGCTTTGCTCTAAGAAACATTTTTTAATGGGATTCATAAGACAAATGGCATTTGAGGAAATGCTTAAATAACTTTGCAGAAAGAGAAAAATTATATTTTACTGGTAATGTGTTTGATTTTCTACAGACAAGAAATTTAAAACCGTTGTTCTGTTAGAGAAACTGAAAAAAATATTGGTTGTTTCCCATACACAAATACTTCCAAAAAAAAACCTTAAAAAAAATTAGAGGTTTTGGTTACTGCTATTCAAAAGTAAACTAAATGAACACATAACAGCTTAAGAAAACAACAAAGTATTCTAAAGCTAATAAACCACAATCCCATAGAGGAAAACACAATGTTAAAATTCATTAGTATTACCAGTCTGGCTAAGTGAAGATGTTTGTTATTTGAGATGGTTTCAAAGCTTGATCAAAGACCTTTGAAACAAAGACCAGTTGTGCTTCTGTCTATTTGCTTGTTTTTACTTTGTGTTCTTATGTTACAAAGGTGCATAATTATATGGAATATGAATCAGTAATGATGAGAAAACCCACTTGTAGAGAAATATATATATATTAAATAATGTTGTATTCAAGACCCTCAGAAACATAATAAGAATGGTTCTATACACAAACTTTTAAATGGGTAATTTCATATGCTCTTACCGACAAAACATTGCCAAGTTTAAGTTGAAAAGTTTCTTGAAACTGTGGTAGCTACTATATTTTTCAATGTTTCAAAGAACGTTTTGAACAGAATACTCTTTAAACTTTATTTTTAGTACTGAGAAAGATATGGTCAGTAATTTTATATAGCAACGAATGGGTAATAATGATTGCAGCATTTAAGTAGGCCCGAATAGTCATGGTATTAAACTAAAGACTTCTTTGGTAGTGGATACAGCAGACATTCATGTGGCCTTTTTACACTGTAGGAGAGAGTGTGAAATAAAAAGATTGGGAGAATGTCCAGATCAGTAAATGTCATAAAGCTTTAAATGTTCACACTTGAATCAAATTCATTCTAAAACAGTAAATTATCTATTTAAAACCAATCCAAAATAAACAGAAAGTAAAATTAAATAACATTAATAGGTAACTGTAAAAGTTTTCACAAATACAATGGTAAAATGTGTGAACAATAAGGTTTTTATCATTGAGAGAAAGGGTGAGAACCCAATCTTTATATTTTATTTTCAAGTGGATGACCATGAAACTTCTGTACATCATATTGCTGCAAGAGAAAATATTGATTTGGAAAGATTTTGTACCAAAGAAATAATATAACAAACGCTGAATAACTGTTCCAAGTAATACCATCCCTTTATTTATGACACGGAATTCATAGAGGAACCACAAAATTTGAGGCCAGTGTTCTTACTTTCTGTTGGAAACAAGTTATAGAAACTACCAGTAAAATCTTATTCAGCCAAAGTAGTCTTAACAATTATTATTTAATAAATATATTTACTGATATTTTGAAAATATTTTTTCAGTTTAAGGCATGAATAATTCAAGTGAGTGAAGAATAACCTAGAAAAAAATGCTTCAATTCTGGAAAAGTCAGACAATGATATATAAGGAGTACACTGCAAGATGATCGTGGAGAAAGAGAGAAGTGATTTTAAAGGTGATGAGATTCAAAGCTTCACCAAATGTAAAAGAGAACAAAACCAAGATCAAGGATCTACTTACAGACATATTACTATTAATTTAAGAACATGAGAGTCAATGTCTTCTTTTACATGCACTAAGTTCTGATAAGAATATGTTTAAAACTATGAGTAGGCTCTTGTTCTTACACAACGAAAATAAATGGAGAAGACAAACAAGTCTTGGGAAGTTACTGGTTTAAGAAATATATTTAAAAAGTTTAAAGACTTGAGAGTAGAGTTTTGTGATCTGTAGAAGTAAGATGACCAGTTTAATATTTTGCTAAACTGCTGTTTAAGGGTGGAATAAGAAACAGAATATTAACAAGGGAAAATCAGATTAAAACTTGTTAACAATCAAACTACTTCCATGTTATAATTATAGAACGGTTCACCAGTGTGGTGGTTTGTCCTGTCGGAGTGTGTTTATGTATTTAATTTTCTTCAGACACTTGACAAAATATGCCAATGGATCACACAAGTTAAAAGACAAAGTCTAAAAATACTTTCTTTTTCAGTACATTCAGTAACAAAATCAGTATCAAGTTAGCCAAGTTGATAAACATTATAATCATTGCTTTCATCTTTCATCTAAAATGTGAAAAAATATACAAATCCATTTTCCATCTAAAATACTATTAATCTGTGATTATTACTGTGATAATAAATCAGTGAAGATTTTAAGGTGAAAGGCTGGTGGGACTAATATTTTTAGAAAACGATACTGGCTCTGGTACGTGCTATGTTAAAACATCATTCTATATTCACGTGGATATCTGACGAGTTTTAAACATTACAATACACATTGAAAGAATTCAAAAGCATAACTTAACCTCACCCGACTTTAAACAACCTTACTTTGTCTAGATTCTCAATTAATGTTTCCACGGATTTTCTCATTATCCAGAAAACTGGCAATAGGCCACACTTTCAACAAACTCAACCTATATGATTTTTACTGATGTACCCATTAGCCATTTTATGTGTTTAATAAACAGGAAGAAGTCAGAGCTTGCAAACATTATTTTGTCTACATGTGATTTCATGAAGTTAAAATAACAGTACGTAGAATATTACCTCAAACTCTGATAACACGTTGAATGTTTGTTTTACTATCTATAATACTCTAACCATAGCTTTTAGAGATGGGATGTAACATCTTGTAGCTTATCAGAATCCTAATGCACGTAAGGTTCTAGCTGACCTCCAACATTGAAGATTATTACTATATCACTGGTTGTTTAAACAGCTTAAGGGAAAAAAAAAAAATGTAAGAACACTCAAGATTTTGATAAAAACAAAAACCACTTCCTACACAATAGGAAGTGCAGAAAGATATATGATAAAACAAAGGGAGTTTGTTGAGAAAGTTGCTGATAACAAGAACGGGTCAGAATGATAAAGTGGTACATGTAATGATATATCATTTGTCAATGAAGAGAGCACTCATTCAATAATGATGTATTTTTACAAACTTAAAACCCGATACAAAATGTAGTGTCAATCAATAAGAAACAAGCTGAAAGCACACACCTGAATAGCAGGGCCACTTTTAATGCATATGACCAAATAGAAACTTCGAATATAGGTATGAAATTAATCATAGAAACCCTTTTTCTGTATTAATTTTTATGTCAAGGGTCAAGAAATTTAGTCAAACACAAGCTGGAATCTTAAGAGCTATAATGCTACCTTTGAACATGTATGGAAACCTAAATATTTAACTAAAGTCTGAGACATAATATGTGTGTACTGGAAAGCACGAGAGTATTTGCATATTTTGAGGAACTGTCTTTTTAGAGGATATGAATTACCCAAATTACATCATCTACATTAACAATTACTACAGTGTAAAATATTAATAATATTAGGTTGGTTAACCTACATTGTGCAATAACAATAATTATGTAAATGGAATCTACTGGAACTGATAAAACACAAGATAATTCTCACTCTATTAAAATCATTAGTTATGCCTCACTTTAAATACTGTATATAATTTTAGCTTCAATACCTAACAATGGATAATGATTTCCTGGAAAGGGATTACAGAATGGCTACTAAGGTGATTCTGGAAATAAAAATGTTATGTTCAGATGTCAACTAATCTCATCTGGACAAGAGAATAAAAGATGGATGATCATGTTAAAGTGTATAAGATTACCTAGAGAACCAATAGGATAAAGGCCTCCAATTTATTTGGGCTGTGTTCTAAACATAACAGGTGAGTACACGTTTAAGATTTGGATAAAGACACCCTTGGCTTCAGTTACAACAGTTACATTTTTCTAACAGTAAACAACCTTTACAATAACATTTGCTAAAAACAATGTGAAAGAAACGTATTAAACTTGCTGTAACCTTACAAATAATCATAATGAAAACCAATGTATCAGACACAAATCTAAATGTAGCTCATTATATCCATATACAGATCTAGAAAGTTTATAAATATAACAATAGAAATTATTTCAACAAAAAACAAATCAAACTCCATTCTTCCAACATTTACTACACTTGATATTCAGATAAACTAATACACAGACTGCCCATTCACAGATAGTTCAATGTCTATTTAACTGAAGACATCTCCGTTTCCTATGTCCCAGAGAAAAGAAATGAATATCTTATCTGAAATAGTTACAGAAAATTATTACAATCCAAGACTTAACCAAATTTAGTGATTTAACCCAGAATTAAGTTACATTTTTGCAAACTAAAGTTAAACCTACTTGATGGTATTTAACCAATGTTGACTGTATAGCTGTCCACAATTCCTGATGGTAGATAACTATTCACTGTGCCAGTCAAAAATCTTCTACCTAACTTTATATCTCAAACCTTTTCATTCCACTAAATATTTTCTTAGTTCTATGTTTCAGATGAAACAAGCAAGAATCTTTAAAACTCTATTTGAAACTCTCAGTTTTTAAAGCAATTATAAATTAATCTGTCCATCTATGCACTCTTTCTTTAAAAAAAACTGGGTTAATACAACGACCGAAACTACTCGTAGTATTTCGAGTGAACTCTTTCCAAAATCTTACACAAGAAATAAAACTATTTTACTCTCAAAAATCAAAATTTTGTCTTCAAGGAAAAACAAGAAACCATTTAGGCTACCTTCTTTCCTACTACAAACATACAACAAATTACACATAAAATGGAAAATCTTTTTCCTGTATCAAACTGGAAGCAAAATCTAGAAATCTGTTACCTTTTTCTCATGCAACAAACATTTAACTATTCCTTAATGTATCAGAGAAGCCTAAAAACCAAGTAAAAAAAAAATCAAGTTATACATTATTCACTTCAAGTCCAAGTAATTAAGAAAAGCATCAAAATTATATTGTGACTTTAATCAAAGTTACGTTCAAACATTTATCACACAACGTGATATTTTCTGCACCTTAAAATAACTTGTGAATTCAAGATTATTTTTGTCCGGTTTCTCTTTTTCTTACACGATATTTAAAAAATTAAAAAAATGTAATAATATCCGAAATTAACTATCCAATCTTTAAAACAGACTCGAATTAGGTGTGTAAAGTTACCAGTATTACGATTAATTCATTAACGCCATAATAAAACTAGTAAGACCAAACTGAAGACGTTTCCAAAGATGTTTACCTGCATTGTAGTAACTCCTAACTCTTCATTACTAACTTTTCGCAAATGTGAGCCAATTACTTTTGCTTCACTTTTTAAGTAAATTCCTCCAAATGCTCCAACTTCTGACTGTCTTGATAGTTCGTTATCAATATCATACACACTTTGTTTGTCTGAAATACCATATTTTTCTTTCCCAACAATGTACGGGTTACCATGTAGTTGAGTTCTATACTTGCCAAATATTTTCAAAGGTAGTGTTATATTGTCTTCGCTCAGTTTACTTTCGCTTAGAATTGGATAACTTATTACAAACAACCAGAGAATTGAAATCAAATTTAAACTCAAAAATCTATCCACTTTGCTAGAAAGCATATTGACTTTCTTCAGACATCTCATCAACGATGTGAAACCTCGAATCAAGGTGTCATTACCATCACTACCAGGAACATGAAATTTATATAACGCCAAGAGTATTTAACTTCGGCTAATGATAATATAATACTTGTATAACTTAGAAGTCTTACTGTCAGTTGTAATTATCTCCAAAAATAATTTAAAAACTCAGTGCATCCTCGTAATGAAACCCATCAAATGATAAAAATACGCAGTAAACAAAAGACGACAGTCACTATTTGGATGTAAAACAATGTCACCAGTACTTCATTAAAACGAAGGACATGGAAGTAACATTAGAAACACGAGACCGGAGTAACCAAGTTAGCCTTGTCATTTAGCCTTTATAATACGATTGTCAAATCACTAAAACACGAGTATAACAAAACAGTCTAGAAAACGCATTATAATAAATGAGAGAACACGTCAATTAATATCAATAAAAGTTATTTTCGACGTAAATAAACATAAAATAAATTGCTTTAGCTTTTCTTAGACACATAACACTCATAACTCCGCCAGCACCCAACAACTTCTTCGCGTAGAATAGCCCACAACACAAGCAACTCACTCGTTGCCGTTTTTCGTCGGCGTTTGGTTCTCCCTTTCGATAACGTAAAATCTCGTACATAATTCGAGACTTTAATCTGTCTCACATGAAAGAAATTGTAAAGGGTAGTGTGTTTATAGTACTGATCTGTATAGAGTTCAGTGGCTCATAGAATATATATGAAAATGTTTTGTTTTTTCTTTTCACATGGTGATTCATAACAGCGCACACTTCTCCGTGGCACAACTGTATGTTTGCGGACTTACAACACTAGAAACCGTATCTCAATATCCATGGCGGGCAGAGCACAGATAGCCCAATGTATCGCTTTGGGCTTAACTACAAACAAGCCATATGAGTGTCCAAAACTTATGAAAGAAATGAACGAGAAAGAATAAATGCTGGTCTACTACATCACTAAGTTTTGTATTAAAAATAAATATTAAAAAGTCATGTTCAATTTTGAATTGTAAATATCTCAGATTATAAAATTATTATCAAAGTACGAGCGTTAAGTTTGGACAACATTGTGCTTATGTCTTTTCCTCAGAGACAGTAAGCAATGTCTTCACACTTATACATTAAAGGTAATAAATGTTCTTCAGGGAGAAAAATTCTAAGTTAAAATTTATATACTTGGCTTCACAGGAGTAACATCACGTGCTTTTCTATCGGGGAGGCATGGCCACGCGAGTTAAGACGTTTGATTCATAATATGAGGGTCGCGGGTTCGAATCCCCGTCGCACCAAACATGCTTGCCCTTTCAGCCGTGGGGGCGTTATAATGTTATGGTAAATCCCACTATACGTCGGTAAAAGATTAGCCCAAGAGTTGGCAGTGGGTGGTGATGACTAGCTGCCTTCCCTCTAGTCTTACACTGCTAAATTAGGGGAAGCTAGCACACATAGCCCTTGAGTAGCTTTGCGCGAAATTCAAAACAAACAAACAAACTTTTCTCTCGAAGGAAACTGGCGAGGACGTATCACTTCACTCACCTGTTTTTAAATTTTCTTGGATTTCTTATTGTAACGGATTTATTATTATTTATTTATATTATTAGCTATGTCTGTTTCAGTTTATTGCATATTTAGAAATGCGTGTGAATACTGTGAATGTCCCGCCTGTTCTTTAAATTTCTAGAAAATTCTCGAGCGTAAGAATCAACAACGCATATATATATGTATCTACGTAAATACCAGTATCGTTGGGCCAACTGGACAACCTCCTCTCGAGCTTATAAAAGGTAACCAATACAATATGCGGGGAGACAGTATAATATTGTTGGTTTGGTGCAGTCAGCATACTCTAAACCCCGGAAGTTACAATTGTAATAAACACTCATTGATCGGAAAACATTACAAACAGTTATTAACTTCAGTGAATTAACTTTGAACGTTAGTATTTCTACAAAAACGTTAGATATCTCCATTGGAAAAAAGTCAGCTTGTAAACGGCACGAGGCTCGTCATTATGCAAAGTGTGACAATACCAACATAGAATTCGTTCCTTGTAAACATTCGACATAACATTCAGTTCCAGACCACGTAACAGACTTGGTATTGTTTGTAAGTTTGTAAAACTCTTGTATACTAAACGTTATTATGAATTGTATTCTTGTTTGTACGTTAAAATATATTTGTGCCATGAAAGAAAAGTGTGTGTGTATCAGTCTAGTTGACAAATATAAGTTTGATACCTATTAACATTCAAGTAACTTCCTAATTAAAATTGTCAAACTGCCGGCTATTTGAAATCGTAATACGTAACGTACGTCACATAATAAATCGTTGACTTGTCTGAAATATATTATAATATATAACAGCTGACTAATGAGTTCACGAGAAATAAAGAATTGTTGTTGTTTTGAAGTAAGCACAAAGCTACACAATGGGCTATCTGCGCTCTGCCCACCAAAGGTATCGAAACCCGGATTTTAGCGTGTAAGTCCGCAGACATACCGCTGAGTCACTGGGGGGTAGAAATCAAGAAAGACTAAATCTAAATCTACAATTAAAATAAATAAAATGTACTTTTCCTTCCATTATCGACAGTCTCATTTACTGGAGAGTTAGGTTTGAAATTGTTCTGTGATGTCGTAGATTGACCAAATCGGATGAGATTATACTAGACTAATCCTGTTGAAATCCTGTTTAAGACAATTAATCTCGTGTCACTTACTTATCTCATTAACATCAAACTTACCTAGATTGATAATTCCTAGAAAAAAAACAAAACAAAAGGGAGGTCATAATGTCAAAACTGATATCGGAAAAGAACAACTATCTAACTTTACACAGTACAGCTAATCTTGCAGATATGATTACCACAGGGACACAAAAGACGTTACTGTTTGTGAGTGATACAGAACACTGGCTAGCTAGAGCGAAAGTAATTCAATGGATTTCTTGATCAACGTGTTGTGTGGAAACTATACACACATTCATAAATAAATATTCCTATATAGCTACATAGAAGAAGATAATGCATGGTATGTCTGTGCACCACATCTTTCCTTCTCTCTTCACTTCAGGCTTGTCCTCAAGCCAACATTAATCATACCTTTAAAGCCAATAAAACTGACGATACACATTGATCAAAAAGTGGCGTAATTTTCTTTCACTTTTGTAAAACATTTACACCACAAACATTTAACAAAGAAGTTTAAGTCACTTAAAATATCCTTTAATACAAATTGATAACAAATGAAGCATTTTAAGAATAGAAGAAAAACACTTGTTATAATGTACTGTTAAAATCTTTAACAAGGATTACCCATATAATTGAATATTTTCCTGTTATAATATTTTTAAGAGAGATGAATAAAAATTATACATATTAAACTGTTTGAAATAAACGTACAAATAAAATTCTACACCGTTAAAATATGATCTTCTGTTGGTAGAAGACACTCTTTAAGCTAAGAAAAAGTGACCTTGACACTCAAGATATTTACTGCTGACCAAAAGTTTAAGGCCAATGAACATAAAGAAAAAAATATGCATTTTGCGTGGTTAGACTCAACCTCTTATTTGAGTAGAGCTTCGAAAGATTAAAATAAAAATAAAAAACTTTTTTAGCATTTAATAGGGAAAATGTGAACACTATGAAATTAGCCTAAATACTAGCTGGTAAAAAGTTTAGATCATACTAAAACGAAGCGTTAATCGGTAAACACGTAACGGAATTTAGTCATTTATGTCCAAGCATTACCGTTGTCAACATCTCTCACTAATATCTCTCGTGTTATATTGGGTGAAAACATGGCAAGGGCTAAAAAATTGACAGAGTTCGAACGTGGCAGAATTGTCGAGCTGCAAAAGCAATGTTTCTCTGATCGTGCCGTCACAGGTGAAATTGGGCGTAGTAAAACTGCTCTTGCAAATTTCTTAAAAGACCCTGAGGAATACGGAACGAGAATTTTAAGCGGTCGGCCCCAAAAGATTTCGCCGACGTTGAGCAGGAGGATTCGACGAGTTGTCCGGCAAGACACCAGCTGATCGTCGAACCAGATTAAGGCCCTTACGGACGCGGAATGCAGTTCAAGAACAATAAGACGGCATTTACGAGATAAAGGGTTTAAAAACCGTAAACGTCTTCAAAGGTCACGCCTCCTTCTATACCAGGAAACAGCTCGGTTAAACTTTGCTGAGAAGCACCAAACACGGGAATTGGAAAAGTGGACGAAGGTTTTGTTCTCTGATGAGAAAAAAATCAACGTGGACGGTCCAGGTGATTTCCAATGTTACTGGCACGAGATGGATATCCCACCGGAGACATTTTTTACACGACACAGTGGAGGAGGTTCCATCATGGTTTGGAGTGCTTTCTCCTTCCATAGAACATGGAGCTTCAGGTTATACAGGGTGTCAAAAATCAGCTGGCTACATTTGCATGTTGGTGAGAGCATCCTTATTGACTGAAGGCTCTTGCTTGTGTGGAAATTACTAGATCTTTCAGCAGGACAACGATGCAATCCATAATGCCCGCGGAACAAAGGACTTTTTCATGGTGAATAACGTGATTCTTTTGGACCAACCAGCATGTTCGCACGAACTGAACGCCATAAAAATGTTTGGGGGTGGATGGCAAGGGAAGTCTAAATAAATGGACGTCAATTCCAAATAGTGCACGATCTTCATGAAGCCGTCTTCACCACTTGGAATCACATTCCAGCCAGTCTTCTGCAAACGCTTATATCAACCATGCCAAAGCGAATGTTTGAAGTTATTCGCAATGATGGCCGTGCAACTCACTACTGAGACCTCTTGTTGGGCATTCCCTACCCTGTTTAGGACTTCTTTTTAATATGGTCTTAAAGTTTTGACCAGCTAGTATTTAGGCTAATTTAATAGTATTCACATTTTCTCTATTAAATGCTAAAATAGGTTTTTATTTTTAATTTCCCTTTTCTTATTTTCATCTTTCGAAGCTATACTCAAATAAGTGGATGAGTTTAACAACGCAAAATGCATATTTTTTCCTTAATGCCATTGGCTTTAAGATTTTAGCTTGTAGTGTATACATTAACCCTGAAGAACCCGAAATGGCGAAACGTTGGTTTAAATAAAAATATAACCTTTTCTGTTCATCTTTTATATATCTATTAAATATTATTTACTCTTTAAATATTTATATTTTTCTTAATTTTCATAAATATGCGTAAATCTTTCCATTATGCACTTCAAATTTTGAAAAACAACAAAAGACACCCTTTAAGAATGACACTATATTTAAATTGTCATGCGTTGAAATAAAATTAGCAAATATAAATTAATAAACGTTTATCAAGTACAATACATGCCTGTTTTGAACCCTTATTTCAGATACAAAATTAAATCTTTGAACTACAGAAATGTCACACCAATCAAACAGATCCAACAAATTAGCACAAACTGAAAATCTCTCATAAGTACAATATACACGTTTATGCAAGTGAAGGACACACTCTAACACACCAAAAAAAAAAATAATAAGGGAGACCACCAAAGCATAAATAAATAGACCTAAATAACTAACCAGCAACAAATAATAATATTTGAACAATTTTGAATAACATTTACTCTATTTACCTTCTGTTATAATCTGTGCTCAGGGTGACCCAAGAAAGTATCTCTACCTCACTTGATACCTGATAGAATAACTTGTAGCACTAGTGTATATCTTCTGTTGGTAGCAGTTGTTTACCATGTAATTGCTTTGGCACTTGCCAAGGTTTTTTTTAAACCTAAACAGATTCTGTTAGTAGCTATCAAATCTCCTTTCTTAACAAGAATATAGGCTTCAGATGTCTCAGCAGATGGTCTTCCTCTCAGTTTTAGAGAGCCCCAGGTCTGTCTTTATGGAACAGACAGAACTATGGCACCTATTTACTTTTGAAAAAAGGTATTTCAATTTCCCAACCGGAGTTTTCAGAAATAAAATATCCCCCTTTGTCCCGCTCGCGAATTATTATTTTTAAAAAGTCAAGGAATATCTTTTTTCGGAGTTAGTAAAAAGTCCAGATAGGTATAAATGCCTGGAGAGCGTCGAGGCACAGCGAAGGCCTAGGTCTTCAGTGATGGAGGTGGTGACGTCAAAGATTTTGACGGGGATGTAAAGAAAAGAAGCAAGTCGGCAGCATCTTGACGAACCATTCACTCAAACGGTTGATGGACCTTCACCAGGGCCACTTGGTGGCAGGGATCTATAAATGCAATACCTTGGCTGGGATGAACCGAACGAGTCAGAGAATTAGATGTGGGGGGAAGGAGGAGATATCCCCGAGAAAATTGTTCCTTGTAAAACTTCTAAGAACTAGAATAAGGTCTGGTATTGTTTGGACGATTGATGATCGTCAGTGGGGCAGTGTAAAACTTTAACCTTATCTGTATCTGAAGGTCAGCTCAATGGTTCTGGTTTTAGTGACATGATATCAAGACTCGTTCACTGTCAAGACCTCACTATCAGTGTTGTGATGGGTGCCAGGTATTGAGTTTTTGGCCCCAACTCATGAAGACCAGTCTACTTCTGATTAAGTTCTTGATAAGACTTTACTCATGGAAAGGTCTTTTGAGGAAAAATTTGGAATGTAGTGATCCAGTAGAAAGTGAGTTCACATTTTGCACCTATGACAAGTTGGTGCAGCTGCATCTAACCGTAGGGCACCTTACCAGATGGAATCATTGTTTTGTTGGTAGTCCTGTCATGTTCTTTTTCACTTGAAGAATGATGACTCGAGGTTGAGTTACTTAAGGCTGAGTTTAGTTGGAGTAGTGGGAACCAGTGGTATATAACACACTTTAGTAGGGTCCAGTTTGGGCAAAATTTTCACAAAAGGTTTAGATTGGTTAACGGACGTTGCTCAGTCCAAGGAGACTTAAGAGCTTATCAATCCAATTTCATCCATGAGCTTTATCGATCCAAATTTGGGGCTAGCTCTGAGCATCTTGGGAATGCTCGTTAGTTCAGGCATTATACATCCCAAATCATGAAGTTTTGAGTGTATCAGTCTTCATATTGTATTCCTTACATTATGCACTAAGTTGAGGATAATAACACGCTGAGGGTATTAAACATTGCCGTTTATTTGAAAAATAATAAAGCAAGAAGAGTTACAATTTTGATTTTAAATAGGAAACGTCAGGATTTAAATTATAAGGTCAAATAAAGTTCTATTGGCCAGAAGTTCCTTTAGGTGCGTAAGTTGTAAAATTTAGCAGCTATTTAGTTAGAAAGAAGCCCTATTCTAAAATTACATATAAATCCATGACTTTGGTCAAGAGACTTTTCTGTTGGCTTCTTATGTTCTAGTGCCGTTTGCTTTTGTAGAATATGTATCCCCAACACTTGTGAATAGTTCAGTCCACCAGGTGTCTGCTGAGCCAATACATATGGCTATGATGACCACTGCTATAATTCTCACAGCAATAACTACCACAGTTTACCCTCTAGCCAAGTTCCATTCCTTTCCCACTGTCTGGTTGCTACATTTGAACCTAGAGTACAGAAACGTGTTTCTATACGCCATGGAGCTGATTCAGATTGTTAGCCCTAACCTTCTGACCATGAGAATATGCTAAAACGTAAATAGCCTCTTTCAGCGAACATCTTGCAGATGCAAATTAGGTAATATGGAGTTGCAATTATAGTTTCTTAATGTGGTTCTCACTTTCATCCTGCATTTATAACGTATCTTACACCAAAACAATGTTGAGAAACAATTCTGTAAAACAATATGCTTATAAAATGTATATATACATCACGGTCTTCAGCACACACACAAATTGCTTCAGTAGCAGCCTCAGGCTACCCTCTCTGAATACTGTGATCCGTAGTGTGCTGCTCTCTATGAGCCATCAAACGCAACAGATTTTTTTCAGGCATCAAAAAAAGCAGCGATAGAATTCACCTAATGTAAAAGTTTTCAGGTATACTTTTCAAATGCCATAATTAATATTCGTGCTCTCATAACAAACGCAACTCTACCACTACATCAGGAATTATTTTATGAACAATTAAGTATACTGAAGATGACCAATCAACTGAGGATAATGTGGTACCTTCTTTACGTTTTTTGCACCAGGGTACATCAAGCGATGATCCTCTCAAAACGCTTGGCAACGTTCCATATCAGAAAATGATCAGTAGCTTGGGAAGCAAAGGCCATTGTTGTTTCTGTTATTGGTTTTTCAAGCGTATGAACACCGTTAGTTACGACAGTCAATCAGCTATTCTCCAATATCTTAGAAATGTCCTACACATATGAATAGCCAGAAAAGCACTCTTAGCTTTTTGTCCCTGTCTTCTGGGCCCATTTAAGATAAAAGAGTGCTTCTGTCCCCTTATGGCTCGTTATGAACAGTCATAAAAGCACTTTTAGCTTTTTGCTACTGTCTTTTATGTCCAGGTAAGATAAAGAAGTGCTTCTGTCCTTTTATGGCTCGTTACGAACAGCCATAAAAGCATTTTTAGCTTTTTGTCCTTGTCTTCTGAGTCCAGGTAAGATAAAAGAGTGCTTCTGTCCTCTTATGGCTCGTTACGAACAGCCATAAAAGCACTTTTAGCTTTTTGTCCCTGTCTTCTGGGTTCAGGTAAGATAAAAGAGTGCTTCTGTCCTCTTATGGCTCGTTATGGACAGCCATATAAGCACTTTTAGCTTTTTGTCCCTGTCTTCTGAGTCCAGGTAAGATAAAAGAGTGCTTCTGTCCTCTTATGGCTCGTTATGGACAGCCATATAAGCACTTTTAGCTTTTTGTCCCTGTCTTCTGGGTTCAGGTAAGATAAAAGAGTGACTTTGTGTTCCTCTGACTCGTTGGCCCCTTTTACTGATTCCTGTTCAAGCCAGTACATGAGAGGCTTATTGGTGACGTACACATGCAACTGATTAAAATGTATTATGTATTCTTCACTCATATAACTTTTACATTAACGGATCAAATCGTCAGAACACAAGAAAAAAACACAACAATAAAATTATAGAACTTTAGAACTACTAGTGACGGCAACTTTTCGTAGGAACTATTAAGGTTGTGGTATGTGAGCATATGATAGGTTTTCTACCTAATTTTTAATATCAGTTTTCAAAAGTTTTAACGTAGTTTGATTCTACACAGTTTTTGCATACATATATGGTTCAAAAAAACTGTCGAGTTGTTTACATTAAAATTATCTTCATTCTTTTGTTTTTTATAGCAGTGTCTTCTTTTTTAATGGGAGTCCGACTACAACTTTGCACATTGCGTTTGTGCTTTGAATATAGAATAAAAATCGTATTTTACTTTGAATTACGTGTAAAATATTATTATTTTGAGCTTAAAACTCAATCGTTTAGCTTTTCTTCACAACTTTTCTCGTCGAATCTCCGGTTATCGAATACTTGGACAGCAATAAGTCTCATTTGAGAAAAACAACAAAGTTATTTGTATAATCATTCTTTTCCATTATTATTATGCTTTTTTAGTTGTGTAGTAGTTCGTTTGTTTCTTGTTGGTGTTTTTAAATTCCAGTAGATATTATACTCCATCAGGTAACAGTCATCGGAGTACATATCTGTTGGTGCAGTTAAAGTCAAATGCAGAACTCTGAATTGCATCACGCACATTCACAAATGTGAAAACCTAATATTACTCGCTCAGTGTATAACAAAATACTGGAAGGTAGTGTATACATATAGTAGTAAAATATATATTTTTTGCCACAAAATCAGTGCCTAATATTTATATATTCTTTGATATACATTTCTTTGGAAACACCCATAAAGAGCAATCGTAAAAAGTCAAGAACATAATGTCTAAGTACATCGGTGACTAGTACAGTGACTAATACAGTGACTAGGTTTAGTTTCTACCATATCTTACAGTTCCATGCAGAGCAGATGGGTAATGATCCACTGGATATCTTGCTGATATGACTGTCATATTCTAAAACAGCTTAATCTGCTGAATCATAGCGTTAAACTTTCTCGTAAGCTGAAATAGGTTTATCTAAGTTTATCTAAGTTCTCTTGTTGTTTTAACCGTGTAGCATTGCACCATAACTTTCCCCTAATGTGTGGAACGTTCTAAACTTCTGTTAGACTACAAATACGCGTCTAAAATGTAGTTCAAGTTTGTTAGTTAGATAGATATATAGATCTAGACTACTTGATTGTACGTTTAACCATAAAGAGTGTACAATGGCGACTTCTATGGCAAAATTATCACAGATTATATTGTAATAACATATTAGCGAAGAATAATTCATCTTGTCAATTGTCAGTTGTGTCCTAAAGTAACTGAACCAACTTGCATAGACGTTGTTTTAATGGAGCTTCAGACAGAGTAGACACAGTAGGTTTGAGAAATTTAATATACTGCAACTGTATGTTTAGTGAAAAGAAGACGCCGTATCAGCGTCTACACTCTCTTCACTCAACAAGCAGCTGTAATACGTTAAAGTTCTCAAACCAGTGTGTGTGGACTTTGACGAAAAGAAAAGATTATTTAAAACTGTGGATACAACTGTGATAACCAACAGTGTAACAAATATTTATAATTATGTGTTTGACTTGTTTAAATATAATTTTTTGAAACATGTGAAGTGTGTCCTGATTATTTGTTGTTGAAATTTATCGCCTGCAAGTCATTAGACATCAAATGTAAAGAATATGACCCACTTGTACACAAAAACTTGACACAAACAATAGGAAAATAAGATATATTTAACACTTTACAAGATGAATAATAAAGAGATCACAGCCCAATAGAAAGACAATGCTGCCAGAATAAACATCTGCATAATTTATACTAAGAGGCGAGAATCAGATCAATACCACTCTGAGCATGTTGTAATGAATAAACAACAACAACATACTAAGCATGAAACACCTCTTTAAAAATAACTGGTGGAACCAGTAATCTCTGTTATTCTCCTCAAACGTTTCAGTTTACTTGTTTGTTTTGGATTGTTTGTGTGTTTTTGAATTTCGCACAAAGTTACTCGAGGGCTATCTGTGCTAGCCGTCCCTAATTTAGCAATGTAAGACTATAGGGAAGGCAGCTAGTCATCACCACCCACCGCCAACTCTTGGGCTACTCTTTTACCAACCGAAAGTGGGATTGACCGTCACATTATACGCCCCCACGGCGACGCGAGCGCGAACCCGCAACCTTCAGATTACGATTACGCTTTAACACGCTTGGCCTTCAGTTTACTAGCAGAAAAGAGGTTTATGGTTTACGTAACCTTAAAAAAAGTATCTAGTAAGTACCAGTGGAATTGTGGTCTGGCAGACAGTACTCTATCATAAAACATCACAACTTCTGACGTCACAGAGCAGATATAGATGTAACTGGTGTTATAGGAGGACCTTTGCTGTTAAACATTATCCATCATATCAAAGAAGACATTGATGATAGGTTAAAAGGACTGTGTACAACAACAACAAATGGTTTATTTAATTACATTTTAAAGATTAGAATGAGATCAACTCTGAAACACATTTTTCCTTATTCTAGTTGCCTTTATATTTCAGTTTTCTACAGCAAATTATTTTACTCTGCCCAAGAGAATGTTGCAGCACAACCCACGTTGAAAAAGTCAACCACTGTAGCATTCTTTGTTGGCTGAGAAGATGATGTCTGTATGTCACAGCTAATGAGTACTGATAGGTTGTTAGCTTCATACGCATATCTTCAACTTCTTTGCAACCAGTTTCCACATTATTTTGCTGCGACAAGTTCCTATAAATTTACTTCCAGTGTTTCATTAAGTCCCAAGTTTTTTTCTCCAATCTTTTGTATTCTATCCATGCAACATCAAATAGCACACATTGTATAAATATACGACTCTAAACGTAATAATTTACTTCAAATTTAAATTTCTTAGCTACTCATTATGCTCTTATTTTGTTAATCAAACACTTGAACTACAGTGAATGGTTTGCACCTTACGCCAACCCTGGGCTACTTTCAACTGTCAGTCACGTATCACAAAGATGATTAGCATATTTTAAAACAATACTTTATAGACGCATACGCAACGTGCAGTCACGCGAGTACCAGGTTTAACACATATATCTAGTTCATGGTAACATGTTGCCTCAGTAGGCTTAAGCTAATCGAAAATAGCTTGTACATTTCAGTGGAATAATATTCATATACTGAGATAGTTGAACGATGTAGAACTTAGCAATTAATGATCCATCCATGAAAGCAGCAAAACTCACTCAGCAGAGTTTTGGATGGGCTCCAAACCTACACCTTAAACCAGTCCAGAACAATTTTATATGCAAAAACGGCTCTTTTGGGTTCAGAAAATATTTTAAATAGAAGAGCGAACAACGAAAGGTTCACAAAGAAAGAGGTAACTGGCCGGAAGCTGACCACATGTTTGGAAGGGGTTGCATAACTGAGTGTCGCAATGTAGAGGGCGCGGTTTGATGTTTGAATATATAATTTTATCTATAATATTCGCTCTTCTATTTAAAATATTTTCTGAACCCAAAAGAGCCGTTTTTGCATATAAAATTCTCAACAAGTGGGTTTCTCGACATCACTGAGTCCAGAACAATGCCTTCGTCTGCAACTTGAATAGTTTATTGTTCAAAAATAGTTCATACTGATGTAGAAAGCTAACATTAATAATATAATAAACATTGATTTGATAAAAACTTGCAAGCTAAAACTTCACAGACGTTTAGCCATATCATAAATATTTTAGTTAGGCTAATTTATATACATTTTTGATAACCTGTTGCTTTCTTAAACTTACATATCAGCAAAAGATAAGAAAGATAGTGAAAACAAGACCTCTCAACCCCTGTTATTTGCAGGTAAATTTTAATTCCGACACGTAAAGTGCTCTGAAACAGCTTTGAGCAGCTACCAGTGAGAGAAATAAATGAATATACGTGTATGAATATTCTGTGCCACAGCTAAGATGTAAATGGAAGTTTTATTATTTTAACTGTAATAAGATAAAACTATTATATTAAAAAATATCAGTAGTCCTTGAGAAGTTCTGTACCCACAGTATATGAATTTATTGCAAACTTGGCTTTATAGACTTCAATAAGTGTGGCCCACTTTAGGATCTAGTCATGTTTAATTTATTCTCAGCCTTGGTACGCTAGACTAGGAATCTCTAACTATGGAACCAATGTCCTGTCTTCTGACATCAGGCAGCTCACTTGAGATGCTGTAACAAATGAACAAATATTCTCTAGTTGTCTTGCATCTATAACAAACAGTGCTTAAATTTTCTTTGTGTCATCTATTCTGTTGACAGCAAATGTATTGAAGTTCCACATAATGACATTGCATTCAATTTTTCAGAAATCTCCACAGGGACTTATTCAAGGTCTGCAGAAAGATAACAGAATACAAAGATGAGGAGGAAAACTGTTCAAATATCCCATTGTGTAATTATCATTCTTCCTGCAAAGGCCTATGTTCTATCATACTCCGTCAGAGGGTGGTACTAGTCACAGATGCAATAGTAGTGTTAACCAATACCAGATACTATCTGCAATTCAGATACTCAGAAGTGTTGCATTTAAGTAACAACAGTCAAGACAATCACATATGTTTCCACAAAATTTATAAGTAGCCTCTTATTGCTCTGTAAAATGATAGCATGGAAAACATAAAATAACATTTAAGTATGTGTCTCTTCAATCTGTATGGTTCAATCTCAGTCTCCTTGTCACTATATTTATGGTGTGCAATTATAACATGGCACTAATGCACAGTGCAGAGCTCCCTCATGCCATTATATATGTCTGCAAAGTTTTCTGAGAGAAAATAAAACTGCTTATTCTTATTTTGATTGTTGTAGAATGTAGAGAAAAGTACTGCAGCTTTTGGGGTTACATGGGTAAAAATTAAAACAAATAACTCGATGGCATGGTCTTTTTTATCACGTGACATTTCAACATTCCTCCATTTTCTCCCTCTATTTCTAGCTTAAATAGCAATACTGAATTAGGAATTACAAAACCGTTGTGCAACTGAATGTGGCAAGTGAACTTGATTCATAAAGTGTGGGAATAGAACAGTACAACTTGTCATTATTTCAGATGTATCAGAGTGTTTAATGTCAAAATTTAAGAAAAAAAAGTATTATGGGTCACGAGACAAGTTTTTTTTATAATTAAACATAAAACTACACAATGGGATATCTGTGCTCTGCCCAACAGGTATCGAAACTCGATTTCTAACGTTGTTAATCACATACATACCATTCTGCCACTGGGGAGCTGTTTTTTAAACCAAACTCTTAACTTATATATATATGACATTTTTGGTTTTCCTGTCTTCAAAAGTGACATGTAACGCTCTTATCTTGTGTTGCCCTCTAGTGGCACAGTGGTATGTATACGGTATTACAATGCTATAATCCAGATTTAAATACTCGTGGTGAGCAGAGCAGAGATAGATAACACAGTATTCTACTGATCAGAGTATATCCATTAGGGAAAAATAAGTGTTAGTTTTTATCAACTTTTATAAAAATGTTAGAACAATAAATAATTTTGCGTCACCATTGACCAGTTTATTAAACCACTGATAACAATATCAAATAAAGGGGATATGTAACAAAATAATCTACCAATCCAATAGAACACCATCATTAACCACAGGTGGAAAGAAGCACAAAGATATAAACATTCCTGTGTGATAGAGCCACTTATGAGTTTAAATGGGGAAAAAGTAATGTAAGTCATCAGTGAAACTGCTCAATGTGCAGATTATCGATTTCACCCCTCTCTTTGACCAAAGTTTGTAAACCATGTTTCAATTTATCTTGATTTGATCGATAAACAAACGCGTAACTCACCCAATTATTGAATACCAGAATAGGTACAATATCTATCATCGTATAATACTGAACAAAAATACTCATTGATTTTTATATGCAAAAACGGCTCGTTTGGGTTCAGAAAATATTTTAAATAGAAGAGAGAGCAACGTTTCGACCTTCTTCGGTCATCGATGTTCGCTCCTTTTAGTTTTAGGAGCGTTGTAAAGTAAGCATCAATCCAACTTTTCGTTAAGGAAAGAGTAGCCTGAAAGAGGCCGGTGGGTATGCTGACTAGCTGCCTTCCCTCCAGTTTATTGCTTTTAAATCAAGGACGGCTGGTGGAGATAATTCTCGAATAGCTTTGCACGAAATTCCCTAAGCAAACAAACAAATCAACTACGAACGTGATAAAATTAAATTATAAAGAACATTAAAGTTAAAACTATTTATATATAAAAGTAAACGACATAATGATATATATCAACATAATACAGCATAAGTGTTAATTTTAACTAGCCTAGTTAATGTTATCTATAATTATAATGCTTTAAGTTACACTTGTGAAGGTTTGGTTCGATGTTTATTTGCTAGAGGGAACTACTAATCGTAATGGTTATGATACTATAAATACCAAGAATGGTTGTGAATGTTAAGGATCGAGAAACTATGGAATATTTGGAAACAATAGTCGCTTATAAATAAAAGTAATGAGGGATAACAAATCAATGAGTAACAATCAGTGATGTCGAGAAACCCACTTGTTGAGAATTTTATATGCAAAACGGCTCGTTTGGGTTCAGAAAATATTTTAAATAGAAGAGCGAACAACGTTTCGACCTTCTTCGGTCATCGATGGTTCTTATTAATATTAGATTAAGCTTGTATGAGAGATATTTTATTTGATTTACAGTGTAACTACAACATGCATTAGATCAGTGTCTTACTTGACACTGTACTTTGTATATTACTGTTTTGAAGTATTCATTCATAAAGTTCAGCTCAATTAAAAATATTTACAACTAAAACAATTTCTTAACATATTCCTAATTACAGGCTAACTAGAAAAGTAAAGCGTGGTCTCTCAAGGCTCCCCTACAAACACCCAGAAAGTATATAATAAATGCCAAGCAGACACGAGGAAACTGGAAACTTGAAGAGTGATAATTATTAATTATTCCTTTAAGGGGGGTGTGGATAAAATTATCAATAAATGTTTTCTAGGAAATTAATGTGTATGGTCTAGTTTGGTTGTACCAAGTGATCTGTGATTTGATACCGAAGTTAACATATTTTAAATAAATATTTGCTTAGTATGTTTAATGTAAACAATTATTTTGTTTCTTGTTACGCACAAAACGTTTTAATGGGGTATCGAAAATTCGATCTTTAAGCATCATGCAAAGCCATCTCGGTGGTGGCGGCAATAAAACATAGAATGAACTGTGTTTCGCATGATTTTTATTAATTTGATATTAATACATAAACAACATTATGTTATTTTTCCAATTATGGTAAATAATTTGTTTTTAATATCACAATGCGTTTGAAAAATTCATAGTTGATCGTGAAATAGGGAGCCTTGACGCTATTCAATTATTTGGTTTGTTTGTTTTGGAATTTCGCACAAAGCTACTCGAGGGCTATCTGTGCTAGCCGTTCCTAATTTAGCAGTGTAAGACTAGAGGGAAGGCAGCTAGTCATCACCACCCACCGCCAACTCTTGGGCTACTCTTTTACCAACGAAAAGTGGGATTTACCGTCACTTTATAACGCCCCCACGGCTGGGAGGGCGAGCATGTTTGGCGCGACTCGGGCGCGAACCCGCGACCCTCAGATTAAGAAGCGCACACCTTAACGCGCTAGGCCATGCCGGGACCCAATGATTTGGGGGAGATCGTTTTATTAGCGCGGTTATTTGTATACCTGCTCTATCTACAGGTTTCAAATATTGTTTTCAATTTGCTTTTGCTTTGTTTGTTTGTTGTTGTTAAGCAAACATATATTAGTAATTATTAAAGTTATAATTTTTAAGCTTCATGGTGAATCATCCGGTTTTGTTTTATTTGTTTGCTGTTTAGCAAACAGATTTTAGTAACTTTAAATGGTATGATTTTTAAGCTTCGTGCTGAACCATCGGGTTTTGTTTTGTTGTTAAGCGAACAGATTTTAGCAACTTTTAACGTTAAAATTTTTAGGTTTCATGCTGAACCATCGGGAGAAAGGTTAACAGTATGAACCAACAGTTACATCACGAGGTAAAATAGAACTACAGAGTTACAACAACGATTAAAAACCAAAAATCCTTGAGTAAAATAAAATATAAAACAATTTTTAAACTTACAAAGAACTTTGATCATTCGAGAAAAAAAAAAGGAATATAAATAACTTCATGCGGATTTATGAATCTGTAAAATAACACAAAAGAGTTAATCAAATTGTATTGAGTGAGCTTTCAGTAGGGGTGCAGATGTAGAGAAAGAAAAACTGTGACAAAAATATCATAAATGCATTTTATATTTTAATAAATTCATATTGGTTATCTATAAAACTATACTAAGTAGTTTTATCATGAGTTACGCGCAGAGCTGAAATAATAAAAATACTAAAGAGCTAGATAACAAGTAGCAACTGGTATCATTGAGGCAAGTATTTTCACTTATTAAGTGGTATGAAGAATATTCGAAATTTGTAAATAACACATAAAACAGTTTCAGTCAAGTAACTGAAAACTGATTTATTGATATCGTATCACCCAATATTTCTTAGAGCTCATATCTAACGTCTCCTTTAGAGGTTAAATCTTGCGCGATATAATATTAATAAATTAATTTTCAACTACTTATTTTGATTATTAGTTTTCGCGTGAATGTTTATCCAGGCACTTCACAGTATTCTACTCAGCTTTTAAAATTTATCGTTACATATACGCAAGTAATGCTTATATACAAGGAATTTATTTTCAAGTGCATGTTTCACGGTAAAAAATAAAACAATTGGTGATACACACAAACATGGGCTATACGTAAATCAGTGGTGACACAACAACATTACTAATGTTTCCTAACGGAAAGTTTATTTCCGGGATAAATTTTAATCATGGTGCTCACCGTTCCGTTTAACCAAATGTGTTGCGTGGAGGGTTCCACTGTAGTAATGCGAGGTGATTGTGTTTCAAGATGGGCTAACAACGAAACTAATTTAAGTTAAACATAAAATGAGAAAAGCGGTTCAATTTAATTTTCGTTCGAAGGATATAACTGCCATTTACTAATTTCATATATTTTTGATAATCGCAAGTTCCTTGATAAGGAAAGAGAAAGCTGTTATAATTTGTACCGAGTTGAAAGTGGATCAAAGTCAAAACTTGTGTGATTGTGAGTATAAATGATACATTTCAAGTTAACAACTGAAAATATCACGCTTTTAGTACTTATACTAATACTGCTTAACTTTACATGGCTTCGTTGTTATCGTGTTAGGCCTATTTGAATTTTATTTAGTTAAGCTGACAATGTGGCACTGTTAGTGCAAGCAACAGTATAGCATATTCAGTGAGTTTATTTATGAATTATAGTACTCTGGTAGATAACTTGTACAATGTACTGCTATTTTAATGAGTTAAAATAAATTAAGTTACGTCTTTGAGAGAAAGAAAAAGCAAATCAATTATATACATGACTTTTACCAAGTTCTTCCTTGGTTAAAATTACGCCCAGTAGTTCTCGTATATTTATAACTCGTATTACTTATTTCAGCAGTCTAAAATTCAATTTCTTAGATCTTTTCATTTAACGTTAATTTGTCTTTTCAGATAACTGAAAAAAGTGTTAAAGTAGTTTTAATGGCTTTAATTTTTAGGCTATCACTTATATTTTCCATCTGTATTGAACCATTATACCTTGGTTTTAATTGTATTATAGAGAAATTCAGGTGCTACAATAATTTGAAGACTTTATCTTTAGTGTTTAACTTGTTATTTTTGGATTCGCACGTTGTTTACATTGGTGATCATACCACATTATCATATTTTCTCACTTATTACTTGAATTTACAATATAGAGTTCACTATGTTGTGATGCAAAACATTCAGTTTTTATACTATAATATTCCTAGTCTTTGTGTAGAAATTATAATAAATATAATGAATATTTCCATAGTTTAATCCTATTCAATGCAAGTTGGTGTTATTGCAACACTGGTGTACAGTTTGAAGAAGAGAACAAATATTAATAGCAAAGCTATCAGCTTTGGAAGAGCACATTTAAAATTGGTGAGAAAATCAAAGCACAGAAAGAATGATTTTATGGAGTGTTTTACACTCATGTTCATAGTGAAAGAAAACTTATTATTTCAATTAAATCTTGTTATGGTGTGAAATGTACGTATAAGTCGTTGTAATTGAATATTTCAGCTCGTGAAACCAATTTTTGGCTTTAATTATTAAGTTTTATATTAAAAAAAAAATGTTAACTTGTGATCTGAATGAAATTTAATATTTTTAACCTGACAGCAGTATGTTTCAATAAGAAGGACCCGTAAGATGCACCGACTCTGTGTGCTTCAGTCCATATGACAAACAAGATGGTGAATGGAAATATAAAAAAACTGATGGTGATGTTAATGCTGAAATTATTGTTAGACATAAAATAAATTTTATTTATTATTGATGTTTAGTATATGTAAGTATCAGGTGCCTGAGGTTTTAGTTGGATTGTTTTGGAAAAGATGCATAATTGATAGACTTACTAAAAATTAAACACGTTGTTATTTTGAAGGTAATAGTTTATGATTCATTTTCAAAGCTGATTTGTGTTAACATGTATTTAATCCACAGACTATTCAATCCATGTATCATACCAAGAGATTTTCTATAACTATACATTTCTAATGCTTTTCTGATACAATTATTTTCCAATATTTATTTGAAAAGTAAAAAATTATTTTCCTTTTAATGTCAGTTCAGGTTACTGTGTGTATTGGAACTCTCTGTGAGGCCACTTCATTATCCGGTAACCTGAAAAGCTATTTGTTGAACAGTATAAGAAATATTGTTTGCAACATTACAAGTCCACTTTGCTTTCCATTCAACTTCACCATAGAACATATTTAATTTCTCATGACGTATCAAGATGTTCTACACATTTGTGATTTCACATTGGTTGATTTATTTTTGTTAAATAAAAATCATATGTTAAATCCCCTTTCAGTCTGTGTATGTTTTCATTTTCTTCCTCCTAAAAAAACAAACAAAAACTGAAAGGCCGTAAAGATTACTCTGACATCTGGTTATATTTTAAAAAATATTTTAGGTTATTTGCTGACTATTGCCTGTGATACAAGATGGGCAAACTGTTGTCGAAGATTTTTGGCAACAAAGAAATGCGAATCCTTATGCTTGGATTGGATGCTGCTGGAAAAACAAGTATCCTTTTTTTCAGGTTTAGCAAACACACGTATAGTTTAATATGTAAGTTTTCTATCATCTTTAATCTGTATTCAAGATGCCAAGTAATTACTTATTTGTAAGCCTCTATTTCATTGTACTTTTTTGAAATATTAAAAACATTGTCATTTTTGATCCAATAGAAAATGTTCTATCAACCTTTTGTAAAGATAATGCTTGCTTGTGTTCATGAAACTCTTGATGTATTAACTACATGTATTTAAAATGAGTGATTTTTTTGCTATTTCTGTAGTTTTTGTTTGTGAAATAAAGGGTACTGGAGGTTAGAATTGTGTTATTATTGTTATTAGTCATTAACTCTGACCCATAATTTGTAAGTTGTGCAGACTAGTTTATTCTTAAATGTAACTGAAAATCCTAACATTCAATAACAACAACAAAAAATAGTCATGTCAATAAGTCATTTTTTTTTTTAAAGATGCAACATTTAGTCAAGTTATGTGAGGAAATATTTTTAAGCTTTATTAAAATGTTGGTTAGTTTTCTTAATCAATGCACAGCAATTTTATACAAGTTAAAATTAGGACAATCAGTGACAACTATACCAACAGTAGGATTTAATGTGGAAACTGTTAAATACAAAAATGTCAAATTTAATGTGTGGGTAAGTTGTTTATATTTTTTATTTCTTTTGATGAACATATGTAAACGTTAGCTAGTTAAAGGTGTACTAGTATATATCTGAATAGGTTTGAGAGCTTTTTAATGAATCTCAACTGCCTGTTGAGAGTAAAGGACGTTGAAATTTGAAGAAAGCCTCAGTATGTAAGCTCAACTGTTCTCTTTTTTTCTTTTTTGTTCAGTAGGCAATTACAGGTCACTAACTTCATACACCTGCTACGCTTGAAGTTCCATTTCAATAGTACCATATGTGAGGTTATTATTAATCTTGTATTTTGTTTGTTTGTTTACTTTTTGAATTTTGCATGCAGCTACACGAGGGCTATCTGCACTAGCCATCCCTAATTTAGCAGTGTAAGACTAGAGGGAAGGCAGCTAGTCATCACCACCCACTGCCAACTCTTGAGCTGCTCTTTTATCAATGAGTAGTGGGATTGACCATCACATTATAATGCCACCACAGCTGAAAGAGCAAGCACGTTTGGTGCAACGGGGATTCGAACCCGCAACCCTCATATTACGAGCCAAGCGCCTTAACCACCTGGCCATGATGGGCCTTCTTATTTATTACTGCAATATTAAAACTTGTGTATGCAACCAACTCTAACGCATTGTACAATACATGGAATAATTTGTATTTTTAGCATTGTGGTTATGATAAGGTATATCTGTTGCTGTAAACAGTATTGTCATGCAGATTTGACATCAAACAGTTGTTTACCTGATGAAAAAAAATTCATAGTATTTAAATAATGATTATTCAGCTTTGTGAACTAAATAGTCTCATGTGCTTCTACTTTAATCACCAACATGAAGTGAATGACAAAAACTTGTGCTCCATGTTATGTCACAAATTATTTCTAGATATCAAAGAATATACTTGTGTCACTTGTGGAGAGCCTGATGTGTGAGTGGAAACAGATGTTGTTAAGTGGCTGCAAATGTCTCTAGGTGGCCATAATAAAATATGGATTTGGTTTCAAGCCAGTGCTGTCTGTTTGGACATCTGGACAAATTGGTGATTTCTGTTTGCCAAAATTACAAGTCTTATTTTAAAGACTGAATCGTGTTTTCAGCTCTAGCTAAAGGCTGAGTCACTGTGCATGAAGGTTAGAAACTGGCTTTACAACATTGAACATTTTCCAGTTGTCTAAAATGAAGTAATGGATAATACATAGTTGAATGAAAATAACTTTGTGTTTGCTTTTAGATGCAAAGACATGCTCGCATCCAGTGCACTAGTGTTCTTTTTTTATGGATAAGTTGGCAGCTTGTGATATAACGGTTTTATATTCACTGGGAAGGAATCCACAGTCTGATTAGACTCCATTTATGTACAAATGCACAAATGTGAACATGAAACATGAAGAAAGTTACCTCGTGACACATTCTAGAGACAGATTATCAATATCGTGTCATTCTTTTTCAGTTCTGTCCACCTCCGTATATTTATCAGTATCATTGAGACCCTCTTTCTGCATTACACTTCATTTTAATCTACTGTTTCCTGTAGTATTGTAATGTGAGCAGAAACATACTGTCCCATTTCATAGATTTCATCACCTGGATGTGGTTTATATCTTCACCGTGCAAGGATGCTATTGAAGTGGGAAAATATCGCAACTGAAGTAAGTGAAGGTGCTTTTCAAAAGCAAAATATCTGGTAAGAGATACTAACAGTTTCACGAGCTCAAATATGACCAGAAAAAAGAGTTTGCTGCCACTTTTCACACAGCGTGAGAGAGGAGGAACTGAAGGTATCGTGGTGAGTCAGGCTTAAGTATCGGAGACGTGCTTATAAAGTATTTAACAACTTTGGATCTAAAGAACAGTAAAATGTATAAATCAATGAAATATTAGTTGGTTAATAATTAATTGAGAAAATTAAAAATGCTGTTTTTATGTGTTGTGCAAAAGTGTAAGGTTACCACATTTTTTCCAAATGGTTGGGTCCTCAGAACTAAAAAAAAAAGATTCACACAATCGTGCTGATGCTAGATGTGTTGAACAGTCAACTGTGGTGAATGTGCGACTCCAATGTTCTTGCACAGTGGTGTGCTCGTTTATTGGTTGAAAGTTTAATTAAGAACATGCGGGACAATTTTGGGAGACTCTTCACATCCTGTGAAGCTATTTCAGATTCTAAATACAACCTGAAAACTGGTCTTTTAGAGAAGTGGTTGAAGATACCATAGCACCTTGTCAATATGATCTGCAACCGGTTTTAAGCTCCATTTTCTGTTTGTGTGACCGCATGCTGTATTTAGATGTTTTGAACTATAAAAACAGTGATCTCTGTTATGTGCTCATTGATGACCATAGGTTAAATGGTCAAGCATTTACATTTGGGGTCATGTGTTGGGTTGTTAAGTGATTTGTATATGTGAACTGAAGATGGATTGTATTTTGTGGCAGTGGTCTTGCTAAAACTGCTCATTGTTCTATGCGATGCTTTGTAGTAAACAAACGAAAACGTGTGATGGGGAAGATATTAGAGAATAGTATACAACATAATAAACTTGATTGTAGAAATTTTAATGATACATCTAAAAGAGAATGTTACACAGTGTACACAGTTGTAAATCACCAGGTGGGAAAGAAGTTTACTTGTTTTTACATTGATAGGATGTTGGTGGTCAGGACAAAATCCGCCCATTATGGAGGCACTACTACACTGGAACTCAGGGCCTTATTTTTGTTGTGGACTGTGCCGATCGGGACCGGATAGACGAGGCACGTCAGGAGCTGAATAAAATAATCAACGATAGAGAAATGAGGGATGCTATTATCCTTGTTTTTGCCAATAAACAAGATTTGCCAGAAGGTAAGACCTGTTTCATAAAAGTCAGCATCAAGTGTTTATAAGATGGAGTGTAATAGGCATGTCCTTTCGAACATTATATAGTGTTTTGTTTAATTACGAAATTGTTCACGATTTTATAAATTCGAAATTTCAACACTTACATTGTTACTACCCTGTTTCTATCAAGGTACTCATGATAATAGCACCAAGGGTACAGTACACAAGGAAGATAATTGCTTTTGTTCCGTTAAAGTCTGAAATTTAACTGTTTAGTTGTCTTTATTGAAAATATACTTTCAGTTGACTCAGTTGCTTTGCAGTAATTATATTTTATTATTTTCATTAAAAATCACCCTCATAAGTTAAGACTACTTTATAGCTACAACTGGAATGTAAAACCAAGTTTGAGGATCTTTTGTTAAAAACATATAAATCTTGTTATTTTTTCTGGTTTTCAGTTATCTGATAGATTCATTTTCGTATGAATAATGTAAAACTTGTGTTAAAACCTAACTTATGACATTCTGACAAGAAAGAACTTTAGTAATAACGATAGTTATAACAGAATAATTACATTTGTAATATATAAGTGCTTATAATACACACACTGAAGGGTGAAGTGATGCAGTAGGATAATTAACTTGTGTTTATTTTTTCACCACATCCTCTGAACATTTGTAACTTTTCACTTTATAAGATTGATATAAATTAACGTATGATAGAAATCGTATGATATGAAAGTTATTGCTTGTATATTTGTCATCAAGATAGGCCTTTCTCTTTCGGTCAACAAGTGGCTTGTTTTGTTTGTCTATCTAATTCAAATACAGAACCTGTAAAGCATACTTAGGAATGAGGTGGAGTCATTTCTCAACAGAAAAATTATATCAACAAATACAGGAAGTCACGTATGTTCAGATTTTAATGATAACTCAAGATTTTTGTTGCTATAATTTGAAAACTAGTACTTTTAAATGAAGAAAAATGAGAAATTTGTTTGTAATCTATTAATATATTTCTTTTAACAGCCATGAAACCCCACGAGGTTCAAGAGAAACTTGGGTTCACCCGTATTCGTGATCGAAATTGGTACGTTCAGCCTTCTTGTGCAACGACTGGTGATGGTTTATATGAAGGGCTTACTTGGCTGACGTCGAACTACAAGTCTTAAAATAAAGAAAACGATAAGAAAATACTGAAATTTTTGACAAATATTTTTTGAAAACTGTTGAAGGATGCAACCTTTGTGATGTAGACATGTCTTCTGATGACTTCTTTTGTATGGAAGAATCTTTAATAAGTCCAGTCTTCCTCGTACACTTGGTTTAAATCATAAACTACGTGTGTGTGTGTGTGTATGTGTGTGTTTATCTGTCAAGATTTTAAATGTATTCGTAATGGAAGGACATTAGTCTATTCGAAGCAAAGTAAACGAAGCGTGCATATATTTTCATTTTCAGACTAAATATTGTTATATGTAGAGTAATCAAAGTCAATTGTTTAAATATTATGTTAAATCTATGTGTAAATAATTTAGACTTTTTTATTCAAGATTTTATGTATTCTGTTTTGTTTATTTTGCAAATAGAGATACATTTTTTTTACATTTCTTTCTTTCCATCTAATTTCTAATAGAAGTATATGCAGGTGTTGCTAGCTAAAAGGTTATACAGATATTGTCATGTTACATCCTGGTTTTTAACAGCAAGAAATAAATCGCAGTTACAGAATGTTGAGGAAGTTATTCTGAAGGACAATTATCATTCTGCTTTGTTAGTGCACACTTGTTGAAAACGATTAATAATAAAAATAACATAGTAAACTTATTCAGTAGAAATAAACCTAGATCTGTATTAAATCTTATGTAGAATTGTGAGTAACATACCATTTTAAATTAGTAAATCTATTATTTTTGTTATGTTGTTGAAAATTTTTTTTATGTACATTGGTTAACATTTTGTATTTCTAACAAAATATTTAATTTGTGGACAGTCATTTTTGATTGGTGCTGTATCTTAAATTGCACAAAATTGTAAAACAAAATCTTTTTTGGTACAAAGTGTTTTGTTTTTTTCTTAGAATATAAGTTTATATTAACTGGTGAGGAATATATCATTATCAACCTTATGAAATCTAGATTGGGATCCATGAAAAACCAAAATTAGGGTATCTGTTTTCTTTAATGATCAATTCTAAAGAAATGCCTTACTTGCATATCCTATGATTTTGTTCATATTTTTGATCCTATCTTGAGTAAAGTTGTTAAATGAATATAGCAGAGTAAGTGTTTTTATATAGACTAATGACCAAATTAAATATAAGTACATGTATATCTATAAAGAGAGAGAGAGAGAATTTTTGTGGTTTTAAGTGAAATATATCCAGTGGTGTAATTTGAAATAGTCCTAGTATGGTGTTCCAAACAAAGAGTACAGAGATTCTGTGTCCATGCCACACTTTTGAATGTGCCTACACATATAAGGTATGATCTACCAAAGTAACCACTTTTAAATCACAGAGATAAGGTTGTTTTTCTTACAATTTTTATAATGGACATTATTGACCCTCATAGAATTAATTAGGCCTAGACTAAAAGCTTTTCACATAAGTGATATTCAGTTAATTTACTTGGACATTGTGTTTAAGTTATCTTATATCTTGTATCACTTTTTATAACAAAACCACCTTTATTGTTGCAGTGTAGTGGGTAAGCACCAGATAAACAATGCTACTGTTTATTTGAACTTTATTTCTGTGAAATGTACTCTTAAATTTTTAAGTTTTGTTGCATGTGTTTTTTTTCATTTGTAATAAAATGTTGGCTCTTGTTTTGATGTTTGGAAATTACAAATGAAATTCAAACTATTTTAGTTTTAGTTCACAATTTTGTGGCTTTTGTTTCAGATAGCCACTAATATCAAAACTTTTTTCAATCCTATTGCAAGATGTTTTACAGTTCATTGTAGCATGAAATAAGCTGATAAATCATTTAGCATCTCAAAATTAATGTTTCGGTTATTAAATGTTTAAAGTTTCCTTTACTCTATATTGTTTGTGTTCTAAAATCTTGCTTATTTGTTTTTAATCTATTTAAACTGTTTTTATAAAGAATAAATCATGTTTGTACTATGGACGTGTTCATTTTGCTTTAATGCTTAGTTTCATCACAAATGTACAGAGCTTCGAACCCAATCTGGTAAAAGAAAGGTACAACCTAGAACTTTGCCAGTTGGTACAAGTGTATAAAAACATCAATGTAATGCATAAAACAGAAAAAAACAATGAAAAACATAAATGGTGTTGTAAAAAATTTGAGTTTGATGTTGGAGCTAATTTGTTTATTATATATATATTTAAGTTTGTTTTTTGAATTTTGTTTAAAGCTGTGTGAGGGATGTTGGTGCTAGCCGTCATTAATTTTCGGTGTAAGACTAGAGGGAAGGCAGCCAGTCATCACCACCCACTGCCAACTCTTGGGCTACTCTTTAATCAAGGAATAGTGGGATTGACTGTCACATTATAACACCCCCACAGCTGAAAAGGTGAGCGTGTTTGGTGCAATGGGGATTTGAACTCGCGACCCTCAGATTACGAGTCAAATGCCTTAGTCCAGCTGGGCCCATATGTGTAAGTAAATATCTTGGGAAACCTATAATACCTGTAAAGTTGAAGTGATAAGAACATAACAACAGTTACCTGACATAACCATGTTTTACATTTAATATAAATAACTCTTTGTTTTGGGCTAAAGACCAGAAAATGAATTATTTACAGTCAAAGTACAGGATAACATCTGAAACCTGGTACTATACAAGGTGTTCAAACATTTAGTGAGGCATTACAGACTTAAACTATGATAAGATAGTAACAGTTACAAACTTAATTTGTAGTTGATGAAAGCCAGATATGTGTTTTTGTTATAAGAAATGTTACCGCTCCCAATAAATGTGGTTACTAAATATTACGTGGCGAGGTAAATGGCTATGTGCATTATGAGATTAGCAGGAATGAAACTACTTATTCTACTGAGAAATATTGTCAAAGATTATTTGGAGAAGATCCATCAGCTGAGAGTTCTGCCTAGAAGTGGTACTGGCAGTGTCAAGAGTTGGGAATTGTGTTAAACAAGAAAGAAGGTGCAATGGGCCTATCATTGGACATTCCTCTCCTGGACCTTTATCTCTGGGATAATGTGAAGAACATAGTCTTTACACAAGGATAGCTGATTTGAGGAAACTAAATGACTGGATTGCTGATGTAATAGGTACTGTGATTCTGATAAACACATGGATGGGAATTAAACACCAACTTGATATCCTGATGACCACAAAGAGAGCTTGTGTAGAGGTGAACTGATAGCAAATTGTGTATCAATAAAAAACCATGTGTCTTTTATCCACCACAAGTAAGGGTTTGTACCTGTTGTCTTGTTGTGGTTAAGCTTGTATTATGTTGGAGACTTGAAAAAGATAAAAAAGTAACGTTCATTTAATGATAATGGCTGATGCTGTAGGACTAAAAACGTATCTCTGGTATGGGTATTAACACTCTTACTGACAAGCAGAGAACGATATTTTAACCTTCCTAGGGCATCATCAGGTTATTTTCTGCTTGTAAATGCCCTAACAGCCATTCCGAGATACATTTTTATTTCAAGTGGGTTTCTCCTCATCAAGAGTTGTTGAAACTACAGGGTGGTCGCTAGAAAAGCAGAAAATTTGAGGGTCAGATGAGATCATGAATAAAATGCGTGCTTACTCATTTCTATTTTGATTTCTTTACATCATGAATAAAATGCATGATTTTAATAATTTTGAGCATCTATGAGTGTAATATAACATATGCCTTTAAAAACTTTGTAAAAGTTATTCTTTGTAAAAATAAATAGCTGTTTGACAAATTTTCCGCTTTTCTAGGGACTGCCCTATAGTTGAAATACAACTTTGTTGTTAAATATTTGGCAATGCTTAAAACAACATACTCAGTTTTGAAACACGAAAACTGTAAAACAGTTTGATACATTGTATTAAACATGAACTGGTATATTAATTAATATTCAAGTCAAAATTAAGCGATAATTTGTCATTATGGTTGTAAACTCCTTATATTAAAGTGAAGGAAGTGTCCTGTTTATCTAAGAGTGGTTATATTTCAGACATTTTTATTAAGGCATGTGTTTTATGCATTCTGATATTTCTAACAGAAGTTTTATAACTGAGGTTTATTTAAAATGACTTAACATTTTTCAAAGAATTTCCAAGTACTGCTGCTTTATGATGTTTTAAGACCACATTACAGGAAAGAAAAAACAAACATGATAAAAATATGTGATGTTTCTCATTAAGATTAATAACATCTATTTTGAAAACATAAAAATGTGATGATACAATTTTGATGTAACAAGTTTTCACAGAAACATCACTACATGTTTTGTAGTGAGATGTGTTTGTAGTGTTGTTGGATATATTCATCTGTCTGTATTGAGATGCAAGAACAAGGTTTGATGCATTATTATTGTTATTCAAATAATCACTAAGTGTTTCTCTGTATCCACTGAGAGTATTTGTGTGATGCTTTCACTCATTTCCTGTACAGGAAAGATATTGCTAAGATGATCATCCCAAAACTACGAATTAGATGTAAGACAGTGTGGAAGAGAAACATCTCATTCTCTTGCTTCAACAGACATATTTATTTTTAACAGGAAAACTAAAGGTATCTTCAACACCAGCAGTGTTCAAGAAATATTAATCAGAGAGTAAATTTGAACAGACAACAAAGGATGGAAACACAAATAAGTGAACAAGTAAACCATTTGTATTTATGAAGATGAAAATCTCCCACTACTTAACTGGCATTGTTACAACTGCATGAGAATAATGCTACACTACTTAAAATCAAAGTTCCTGATGTCAACTGACTATTCTAATTTCTTCATATCAATGACAAATCCTATTATATATATTCAATGGAGAGAAACCTTCCAACCCTGTACAAATGCCTGTATCACCCTTTTCAGAGAAATGTGATACGCAACATCGGTGTAAACTAATGGATTAACACAGATTTATCATTCATGGGATTGTAAAACTTATTTTTTTTTCAGAAATGATTTTTCAGTCCTATTACTTTATTAAATTTTTACGTTCACGAACATAATAGAAATTCAATTTTTTTTTCTTTTAGGATCAATAACAAATCAATCTATATAAATGTTGGTTGTCACACTTAATAGCTGTCACCTGAGTATTTTGTAAATACTTGACAACCTAGAAGTTATGAAAGAAACTTTATTTTAATAAAGCATGTGCCAACTTTTCGTGTAAATCAAAATAAACACTTTAAATTTTATTATTTACCACTCTGCACTGAAACATTTCCTACAGTAAAAAACTTACTGTAAAATAAAAATTATTCAGTGTTCAAAATACTCTAAGATTTCTTTCTTATATTCTTTATTTTTTTATAAAAAGTTAAATTTTCACTCAGTCAGGAAATTAAATATGTTAACCTAGCAAGTAAAATGCAATAAAAAATACATAATGAAAAACAGGGCACGCTTGCTTTAGTTATTAAGTATTTAGGTGCTACTTTGTTTGGTAATTATAAGAATTTGTCACCAAATTTTCCTCCAGTTTTTTTTATTTATTTTGTAATGTGCAGTATATAACCTCCTCTGAACACTACTTTTCTGTTTATATATAATTTTGGTTTCCAAAAGTCGATAATTCTCTTCAAAAGTTGAACAGCAGTTTTCTGAGTGACTGTTAATACCCTGCATTGTTTGAGTTGTAGGCTTAGGTTTTCCACAACAAACTATCATCAACTAACATGTGAACAGGTTATGGTGTCTGATACCTGCTAGAGGTAGAACACTTTCCCTTCTCCATGTTCTAGATGTAATGGAGCACATGAGATGTATATTAACCACAGATATATACTATACAACAAATAAGAAACTGTCTACTGTTATGGTATTTGTTAAACATTACTGCCACTCATTATGTTAAGTAGTCTATTATTTGAAAACATTATGTATTACTGAGACAGATAAGGTAAAAATATGAAAAATGTGGTTGAATATTGGAGAATGATCCTGCAAGAGTAACTTTATTGTGGACAACACCAGGATCAGTTGTATGGAAAATACTGACAGTTATCTTGTCATCCAGTGACAGGATTTATTTTCGTTAAATGTCCAAATTCTGGACATGCTGTCAGAGTCAAAACCACTTAACAATTAGTGGTAATGTGTCATATTGACATTACCAACTCTTGTTGTAGAGGGGCATCACAAATGAACAATTCGAGACTTTGGAAAAAGCAGGTGGAGGACCCACATATAGTTCAGGTGTTATTTGTCATGCATCAAGGTAAAAAGGCACAACTATCACAAAATGATGAATTTGATATTGATACATATAAAACTTTGCATTTGTAGAATGAGTTAAAAGTTGAGTATGGCTTGTACCATCCATTATTATGAACCACTGAAATGTGGAAGAACCTGGTTAGTGGTCCACAGAAAAACTCCAGAAATACTTTGGTTTTTGCAAAATGCAAGAACTTCTTTGCCAATGCGGTGACTTGGAGCTAAAACTGGTCACAAAAAAAAAATCGTATAGAAAAATTTATTTTTCCTTTGGAGAGAAATATCATAAATAAATTTGCTACACCATTTTCGAAAATGCATTCCTGTAGAAGAGTAATAAGTGAATCCACAGTTACTTCTGTACGGTTTAGCATGAATTCTGCATCTTAGAAATTGTTGAGTAATTATGATGTTTAATCTTTCAATGCTGACCTTTTAACCTACAAACAATTTAGTTAGCCTGAAGTTTTGAATCTTGTATTTTGTTGCACAAAGAAAGATACCGGTTATTTTAATTTTGAATCCTAACCAGTCTGAAGAGCTTTTAATCTACACACTAGAAGATATGGTAGAGAAATTTGTTTTGATACAGCTTGAAGGCCTCACCTTGGAATTAGTATCTTAGACAAATGTCTTCTAGGTTCCACAGGGAAAGATAATTTTTCTGTTAACAAGGTAAAAGTGGTTATTATACCAGTTGTAATGTGTTTAGCATGTGGTCATTTTACTTGTTGTCTGCTCCTTTATCACTTTAAATTTCCAGATTTTGGCTCATATAGTGAATGTAATTGTGACATAGAGTTTTAGTCAAGAAAGTAATTAATATTCCCTTTTCTCTAGTTACCTATTGTACCACACTTTTGTTTTTGTGTCCAGAGAAAAATGCCATTATTATTTCATGTGTGTAATATTTTTCATTCTGGAACAGTTCTATAATATTTCTTCATAAAGATTTGGGGAGATTCACTTCTTCACTGAGGACTACCACACCTCCAATAAAGGTACCATAAACACACTGTCTCAGATTGTTGCAGTGTACAAATACTGTTCCACATTGTCACACTCAATGCCCAGTCTCTTCCACTTAACTGTTCAGTCAAAATTAAGGAATACAGTTTTAACTGTTCACTACATGTTGTGTTAAATGTCATGTGATTATGGGAGAACCTACACACTTTGGATGTCTATGCATAATAATAATAAGGGTCAGTTGGTTGGGGTAAAGAGGACATTTTGGCAATATCTTAAATATTATAATTTTAAGTAGTAGTTGGTTGATGAAACTTTGTATTAATATTTAAGTGTAAGATATTATATGTTGATTTAAGCTTGTTGCATCTAGTTCAGAGCTCTGTGTAGTTTCTATTGGACACTCCATTATTTATGAAAGAATATTGGACAATGTTGTGATTGTAACCCTTTGATGACTGCTAGGAAAAGGGGGGTGCAATGTCCCCTTTGACTTCCTTATTTTCATGCCTGCCATCAGTGATCACAACAGAACTGGTACAAAAAGACAGGACAATGCCAAGTACATCTTCTCTCTCTGTGAGTTTATGGACTTAAAATCTGGAGTTTGATTCTCTGTGTTGGACTCAGCAGGGATAGCGATGTTATAGCTCTGCACTAAAATAAACATACCGACAGTAAAAGGAAAGGTATTGGTACTTCTTTCCGGTCTCATTTGTCAACATTTTTTTCTTAAACACACACATGATGCTTCTACCTTGTTCAATTCATTCTTCACTTGCCATACCCAAGAGTTGCTGCTTACTGTGGATTACTTATAATGTACTTGTAAGAAATCAGTGCACCTGAATAACAAACACATAACTCATTCTGTTTTATTTACTACTTTATACCATATGCTTATGATGGCTTCCAGGCAGGTTTGTAGGCATAGAAACAAAATAATAAAAAAAGGCACAATATAAAAAAATGTGTTATATCATGACTGATTAACACAAGAATAAGAATGACCTTTTACTGAAAACATCAAACTCAATGAAGAGCAAGTAACTTCTTCAAGCTCACAGTGACAACTCTTCTTAAAACAATATCATTTTAACAATTGGATGTGCTGTGCTGTTAGGACTATAATGATGATGGTTGGTAGAGTCACCAGCAGGTCATCTTCAAGGTAATCAACAGATCCTCTTGGTTGGCTGTTGCCCAACTGATGTAAAACTGTAAACGTTATGATTATGTGGTTATTATATTGGCACAAAGAAACTGTGAATATGGTGATGTCATAGGTTGTTGCAGTGTCTCTCTCTCCAAAAATCAAGAATGTTGTGATGCCACAATTTATACAATAATTCTCCCCCCCCGACATAAAAAAATAACTTGTGATGACACAGGTTTCTTAATTTCTCACTCTAACACAAAGAAAGTGTGAGTGTTGTAATGCTGCAAGTTTCTACAATGTTTTGTCATGATTACAAAAATATGCGAGTGTCGTTGGAGTTAAAAATGTTATGTGGCATGGCAGGGGTGAGTATAGCAGAGAAAAAAACTAAAGAGAAAATATGGTAACCAAAGTAATAAAGGAAAAAATTGTTGATATACTGATGAAAATCATGTTTTAAAACAACTTATAAAAGGATGAAGAATTATAAAGCACTCATAAGTGTATGT